>JAZDUA010001133.1:0-189141 GCA_038098605.1 Gryllus longicercus
AATCAATGTGGAAATGGAAAAACACTAATTGGAGCTCTAAACAAAACGACTTTCCACTACTGTGTGGGAAAAATATATCGTGACTTATTACTACCATACAAGAAGTTCGAGTTAACCAGACGATTAACTATTCTTTATTTTTTCGTACTCGAGGAGTTATTTACGCAGCTAGGAGAGAAAGTGTGTCTTTGGCGTACGAATTAAACGTTGAAGAAAGAGGCGTGATCATGGCGTTATGAAATGAGTACACCAAAGGCAATTTCATGACAGTTGTCTAAATTAATATTTACTACGAATTAATGCAAACTAACAAGTATATAGGTACTCTTGAGATCATTCGTAATATGTGACGTGCAACCTTATTGGTGCATGCTGCCTCAGATAATTTTACTTTGCAGTATTAAAATGTATATTCCTTGACTTCTTTCCGGTGCACATACGGCAAATTATACTTTGCCGTACACGTAGGGCAAAGTAAAGCTTTCGAATGAATAAACAGAGAATGAAAGTACTAGTTTTTGTTTATGAGTGTTGGGTTGATTGTTGTTGCGTGACTGTTAATTAGAAATTCGAAAAATTCATATATATCCTTTGAACCATATTTTTCAGGTTTCTGCTAGTAGTTACGTATGTGCGGCATATCTAGAAAAGGCAAGTGTGACAAAAATACGACACAAGAAGTGGGATTTCAATGCAATGATTGACGTGATTGATGCAATGATTGAAGTGATAAACCACTTGGGTGGGGTAAGGGTGAGAAGTGAACGCAAGGTTACGACATCCACCATTATCAATTCCGATTAATTTAACACATCATTCTGAGAAAATAATGCCCATTCCTCGTCATCCATTGTTTCTCGCAGTGAAGAAAGGAGACTTTTGGAAACACTGCGTGAAGTCTTTCTCGCGGATGGTCATCAGGGCCGTGAAGAGGAGCGGGGAGCGAGGGGCGCGGGGGCTGGAGTGGCCGAGAAGAAGGTCGAGGGGCGGAGTAGAAGAGGAGGGGGGAGGGGAGAAAGCTCCGCCATTCGCCCCTCGCGCGCGCCTCCTCCGGATCAGACAGGGCAAACACTCTTTCGCGCGGCGCAGGGCAGAGGCCGCGCTGGGCATGGGCTGGGGGCGGGCGTTGCGCGGAGATATTGCCGCGGCGCTCATCTGGATGCGGCCGGCGCTGCGCCGCCTCCGACCCCGCCCCTCCACCCCACCCCCCTAGGACCACGGACGGGCGAGAGCGGGCGGGCCAGCGAGCGAGCGGGCTGGCGATCGAGCGGGCGGGCAGACGAGCGGGCGGACGGGACGGACAGACGGGACGGACAGACGGACGGACGGACGGGACGGACAGACGGACGGGACGGATAGACAGATGGACGGAACGGATAGACAGACGGACGGAACGGATAGACAGACGGACGGGGACGGATAGACAGACGGACGGGACGGATAGACAGACGGACGGGACGGATAGACAGACGGACGGGACGGATAGACAGACGGACGGGACGGATAGACAGACGGACGGGACGGATAGACAGACGGACGGGACGGATAGACAGACGGACGGGACGGATAGACAGACGGACGGGACGGATAGACAGACGGACGGGACGGATAGACAGACGGACGGGACGGATAGACAAACGGACGGGACGGATAGACAGACGGACGGGACGGATAGACAGACGGACGGACGGGACGGATAGACAGACGGACAGACAGACAGACAGACAGACAGACGGACGGGACGGATAGACAGACGGACGGGACGGACAGACAGACGGACGGGACGGACAGACAGACGGACGGGACGGACATACGGACGGGACGGACAGACAGACGGAAGGACGGACGGATGGACAGACGGTGTGACAGATGGACGGGACGGACGGGACGGACAGATGGACGGGGACGGACAGACAGACGGAAGGACGGACGACTGGACAGACTGTGTTTGGACGGGCGAGAGTGGCGGGAGAGAGGGGCGGGCAGGAGGGGGGATTTGGCCGGGCGAGCGGGTGGGAGAGGTGGTCGGCGGGTGGGAGGGGAGGCCGGCGGGCGGGAGGGGTTGCAGAGGGGAAGCCCGTCTCCCGAGGATTTCAGGGACCGCTGCCCCTGGTGGAAGGTCATCAGGAACCTGTCGCCTTGTCTCTATCACTCGCGGCCTCTTGGTACAGACGGATCTGATAACTGTTTCAATCTCGCTAATGAGCAGAACAATGCGTTGAAATGAAATGATGTAATGAAATGAAAATATTAATATTTTTAATATAAAAAATAATCATTGAAGAATAAATATTATGAAGGTCTACTCAAAGGTATTTAAATATGTTTGATGTCTGAGTGATCTGCTGCCAATATACCTTTTCATGTCTACGTGTTTGCTCAATGATAATGTTTTCTCTTTAGGATACGGTTATCCGCAGCTCTTGTAAAACAAATTTAGGCATCAAAAGACACATGGGGAATATTGTTGTATTAAAACACCAGGCATGATCAGAATTACATTTACTTTTGCAAATAAAGAGTTATTTGCACCTAATGTATCTCGGAACTTAAAATAAATCGGGAAATAATACACTCCATGATTCATTTTTAATAATTTAATTGCTCTAAGTTCATTTTATTTTAATAAGCACCTGTAGATTACGTAAATAATGATAATAGTCACGAATTTTAATATTAGTCATGGCTACTTTCAGACCATTCTTAGATGCAACGGAAATATTCGATCATTTCTTGCGTCTACACACAAATGCTTGGTTTTCATTGTTTCAAAAGTGACTTATTTATCATTTAAACTTATTTATTATTATTATTATTATTATTATTATTATTGACAGCGTTTTGAGCATGGAACCTACGATGCATCTGCTGGCAACACTTCATTCGTCAGAGAAGAAGAGAACGCGCTGTAATGATGACCACATCCACTGCCCGATGACGCACTGGCCTGCTCTGTTTTCCTCATAGCGCGCCATCTGTTACCCTCGAAGACTATCTGTTGTCAGCCACCGCCGCCCCGCGCCGGGCGCGACCGCATCGCTCATCACCGGGCGACCGCCAGCGCTCATCGCGTATCGCTCGTCAATCACCGCGAGCGCACCGCGCCTTCGCCATCGCCCACCTGCCATTGGCTTCCGGCGCGTGACGTCGGGGGTACGTTCCCCCCACCCCCACCCCCACCCCCACCCCCGCACACACGAGCACCCGGCGAGCGCGGCAATTCACGCAACAGCGCGGATACCATGGTGTTTGTAGCTCTTCTTCACAACTTCCATTAATGTTGATACATGAGAGCTAGCAGAATGCTCGTTTTCGTTGATGTCTAGTTTTGTAAAAAATTGTAAATATTTGCATGAACCAACGTCACTAATGTTTTTTCAAAGGTACGAGTATCAAAAAATATGCATGACCCACGTTTTATAGAGCTTGTTTTTGAGTTCACAATCTCTTGTTTCTGAACACAGCACTCACGCGCCAGTAGTGGCAATGCTTCCTCGATTTTGTTTCAAATCAACACTAGAAGGTATCTTACACCGTTTCTAAACGCAATAATATCTGGAAATGAAACATAGTGACAATACGTCGATTTATTTACAGTGCCATTTGACAGATTATGAGCTAATACGGTGTCATCCAATCGGGAGCTTAAAGTCACTACAGTGACGTCGCTATGGTGACGTTGAAGAGCCCCATTCGATGACACACTAACAGGTGATGATCTGTCAAAGGAGACTATCAATAAATCGAAGTATACGTGACCGAACACTCACACATCACCGATCGTAAACAGTCCACGGAACATTGAGAATACTTCTTCATTTATCATTATTGTCAGATAGCATTTGAATAGTTACCTAGGAAACCACTCTGGTCTTTCTGTTTATTTCACTTTTAGTGGTATATTTTTAATATTCCTGGTCTAGTATGACACCACTAGTATGGAGTATCTCGCGGATTGTGGTAGCAATGACATCCACATGTTTGTTTACGCTGAACTAGCCGGAATACTCTTCTTTGGTAGTCATTTTCATACTTTGTTACTTCAAATGAAAGAAAGCCTTCTAAACTTCTAGAACTATAACATTTTGAAAAATTAGTTTCAATTTTTTATTGGAAGTAAAATTAAATTGCAGCAAACAAAAAAGGTTCGATGTCACATTTTGCCACATTTGAGTTAACAGTAGGACACTGTTCATAAGATATAAATTCAACATTCCATGCATAAACGTTCGTTTTCTGTGACGTCTGTAGAATGTCCTTCAACTGTTAATCTCAGGAAAATTTGTTCGATATCCGGAACTTAGAACCTTTTGGTTGCTCTACAAAATTTGAAGCTCCTGGAAATCGAAAGTTCTTGTTTTCTCTGATTCAATTGCTTAAGACTGGTCTATAAAGCTATTGCTTTTTCTCTTTTTGCCTTAAAATATGAACTTTAATCATCCCCTTTCTTCTAATATACCCTTTGTTTTTCATTCAGTTCCCAGTACGCCTGCACCCAGTTTATTATACCACAATAGTAGCAGCTTCTTCACGTTCAGCATGTTTCCAAATAACACCGGTTTTCTGGATTCATCGCATTATATTATAAATAACACCTTTAAATCGCCAGAATCTTAACAACAACTGTTGAAATATCTTCCTTTCTCATTGTAATTCATCGAATTTCCCACACTTCCACTGTGGCGGTATTTGACAATTCTTTGAGCAGTACTGCGTTTCGCCTCCCAGCATGAACAACGCTTTGGGGCAGTCTGTTTTATTCTTAGAGCTGCACCTAAATTCTGTTAACCCCTCTTTCTATTGACCACAGAGGTCGACGCCATTCCTTACACCACAGCCTCCACTGTCTTCGTCACTTTGGCCACTTTCGTAGCGCACGCGATCGCGAAACCACTGTCCAGGCTCTCTCTGTCTCCCTTCACCTAGCGTTGCGACACCTCATCTTTATTGCCTTTCATGTTGTGATGATTCGTAGCAATTCTCCTTCCATACTCTACTCCCACGTCTTTTGTCATTCCCTCACTCAATTTCGCTCACATGCCTCTCGCTGACATCCTTACCATACTTCTTTCAATCTTCTTCAATGCTTCCATCCCTCTCCTTTGCTTCGCAGGATTGCCCTACCCCCATCGATTCTCGCTCTGCCAATTGCTCCACGTATTCCAATCCCCCCTACCTAGTGACCCTACCTCTGTCTGTCATGTTTTCTCCTCCCTATTCCTCGACACCCTCATTCTCCCTCACCATGCCACATCATCGCCGCCACAAATTGCTCTTCCACTTTCCTCACCTCATCCTCCATCACCAACCGCTTGAGAGCCGCGCCTGCGCTCCCGACTCGTCTCCCCGCTGTGTCACCTGTCTCCACGATCAGCCTTATCTCCTCGTCCTCACCATCCCTTCTTACCCTCTACACGTCCTCACAGGGCCATTCTCGCAACTCTCGCCATCCACATATCTGCCAAACAGCAAACTCTTCGTCCAGCCTCTTCGTCTTTCTCCCCCTGACCATCATCCCACCGCTCCCGCCCTCCTCCCCAAACCACCATTGCCCACTCGTTTTCCCACACGATATTCAAATAAACACCTTCCTTCCCGCGACCTCCGCCTTTATGTCGGCGTCATCACCACCGGTCCCACCTACCCGGCCCCCCCCCCCTCGCTTCTCCATTTCCACCATCCCCAGAGCTGCGCACAGCACTCGATCGTCGCTCACACACTCACTGCTTCTACTTCCTCCCGCCCACCCACTCACCACCTCCGCGCCTACGTCATCGCCACCGGCCCCCTCCCACCCAATCCCTCCCCCCGCCTCACCCGCCCACGCGGCGGCAGAATGCGAAAGTTGCGTGTGGCGTCCGCGGCGCCGAGGGGAGCGGAATTATCTTTTCCATTATCTCGAGCTGTCTTCGTCCTTCGCCGCGCGCCGCCGACTCTGCGCGCGTGCGCCTCCGTGCGATAGGACGCCTCACCGCCGCACGCAGCCGCCGCCCCCGCCCCTCTCGCCGCCCACGCTCCCGCCATCACCACTGACCCAGCCGACGCCCCCGCCCCCACCGCTCCCGCTGCCCTTCGCCCCCCCGCTGCCCCTCCACCGCCACTGCTTTCACCCCCGCCGACGCCACCTCCACAACCGCCACTACCACTCCCGCCGCCCCCTGCCCTCGCTTCCTCTCACGTCCCCGCCCCCCCGTAGCCGTTCCCGTCGCCGGCACTCTCGCCGCCCCCGCTGTCGCCATCATCACTGGCCCAGCCGCTGCCCCTTGGGTGGGGGGTTTCTCCCACCGCTCCCGCTGCACCCCGCCGCCAATGCTGCCTCCCCCGCCACTACTGCTCCCACCCCCGCTGACGCCACCACCACAACCGCCACTACACCCCCCCCGCCATCCCCGCCGCCCCGCCCTCGCTCCCGCTCACACCCCCGTCGCCCCCGTCGCCGCCCTCGCCGCCGCTTCTGCCACGGCCGGTTCTCTCGCCGCCACCACTGTCGCCATCATCACTGGCCCAGCCGCTGCTCCACTGGGTGGGGGGTTTCCCCACCGCTCCTGCTGCACCCCGCCGCCAACGCTCCCACAACCGCTACCACCATTCCCGCCCTGCCACCCCCACTTCTACCGCCCCGGCCTCCGCCGGAATCGCCACCACTCCCGTCCCCACCTTCCCGCCAGTCGCCGCCGCCATGCCCACTGCTGCGGTCCCCGCCACAGCCGCCCCGCCCGCGCCACAGCCGCCGCTCCTGTCGCCCCGCCGCGCCACTCCACCGCCGCCGCGGCGAAGGGCGTGGAGGGCGCCTTGTAATGTGTTTTGGAATTCCAAAGAAACCGGATGTGGAATGAATGACGTTGAAGCGGCTCAGGAGAGACATTCAGATGATACACAGAGAGGTTGCCGGAAGACGGAAGCAATTCCTCTCGTGTTGCCGAGAGAGGGATGTTTTAATTGTGTAATTTTAAATTCGCAAGAAAGTCTACCTGTCAGACAAGATTGAATTCGTTTTTTCTGATAAACGTGAGGAAAACTTTGTAGTTCTTCACAAAACGTTGATAGTCTGCTGAAATAAGCTCTCAAATATACAAATCTCAAGTTAGATGATGAGTAAGACCGTACAAGCAAAATGAGAACAATGATTATAATAATATTCAGTTGTCATGCAGGTGTATTGTGGAGTATTCAGGTGTATTCAGAAGATACAGTGTTAAAATATACAATGTTAGATATGTCTTCAGGTAAGGACATGGTACTTCGTAGAGATGAAAATATATTTGCAAATTTGACATCTATTAAGAACTCGTGATATTTTTTAATATATTCAAGTAAAAATAAAGAACTTGAAATCTTAGTGTACAGTAAAAACAAGAACAAAAGAGAAAAACATAAAAATTAAAAGTGCATGTTTATTTGATTTTATCACTTCCAATGGAATTCAATTTTATAATTAAAATATATTACGCTAATGAAAATGATATACTGGACGTAATATAGAATATGCTTTGGAATAATAAAATATTTCCTTGCTATGTGCTTAAAGCAGTCAACAACTAGTAATCAACCAGTCTTTGTTAACAGATAATGGCAGTAAATACGACTTGATAGCTAGATTGCAATGACATATGAATGCTTCTTTGCAATGTTGATTAGTTCTCTTCAAAGAAAATACCATATTTTCTTTTCCGAAAACATCCGAGAAAACATAATTTGTGTTAAACTCAAGTAATCAAGGACAGGAGGAGAGGAACGTGTGTGAATGAGCATTTTCTTACTTCGCAGATGAGGATGGATTTTTATTATTTACCCCCTTAATACATTTTTAAATATGATACCTTCCTGAATATAAAAGGTGTGAAAAATAGATTTTGCAGATTAAGTATCAGAGCTACAATGACTATCGGTATGACATTTGTTGTTACTTCTTATATCCGGCGGATTTCCATTATTATTTATTCATAAAAGATTCCTTGTAATTATGAACCAATATGTACGTTAGCATATAGTCTGGCAAAGTAACGTAAACAAGCTATTGTTAGTTATTGAGTTCTATAATGGACAGTTTAGAACAAGTACTGTAATTACTCACAAAGTATCCATTGTTAGTTTCTAACTATTGAGTACAGGAGAATAAATATTGAATCTTTAGTCATTTACAATTTTGTGTTTAGAGTGAATTACGTATTTGAAGTTTATATCTGGCCTAACGGAATTCTATGCCACCAAGTGAGCTTTATAGTCGATAAGTAACGATCATCAATTGTTAAGTGTTCATTATGTGATTCCATCAGTTATAATTCGTTTGTTTTTAGATATTTCATCTTTTGACACAGGAATTGCCACAGTACTTTGTAATAAACGTGTTGGATAAATGTGTGGATTAGATTCAATACAATAAAATCTTGGCTAACAGGTCCTTTAAAGTATATTTCAGCTGCTCTATTGTACTTTGTTATTCAAAAGCAGTAAATCGGTTGTATTTTAAATAATCAAAGTATTTTTATTATTTAAGTGTCTTTGCTTTCGATTTACAATTGTGTGCGTGGTAAATCTGATTTATACAAAGGACGTTCAATCAAATACATTAAGCAGCAATTCTACTAATATTGCGCACAATATGATTTATAGAGGAAAGCACTTTACGTCAATAACCGAAACGATAAATATAACTGATGAAAATTAGGAAAAAAGACATTTAGAAATTAATTAATAAAATGCTAAATAAAAGATACGAATGATAACTCATATGACGAACTAAAAAATCACAAAAACAGCCTATTAATGCTAGTATTACCTATCAGCCTCTACATCACATCAGACACACACACACACACACACACGTAGGTCCACAGCATCTAGCACGTGCACGTGCATGTGCACAGCAACTAATGATCACAAAGAACATCGAGTCAAAAAAAAAAAAAAAAAAAAAACAGGTGGGCGGGCGAGAGCGACTGTGGCGGTGGCTGCGACGCGTAGTTTACGAGTCACGCGCGCGCGGGGCCGCATGGGGCTCGAACACGCGACCGCCGCACGGCAGCGAGCGTGAGGAGCGCCGCTCCGCGCCACGCCGCGCCGCGCCGCGCCGCGCCGCAGTCCGCAAGTCGTGCTCTACACGCGCGCGGAGTTAGTTTCTAGCGGGGTTCACGAGTGCGCGCGGAAAAATTTAGGAATCGCGGCTTTCAGCATGAAATCTCGTGCGCGGCCGAAGGGGTTAACTTGAAGTGCCGACACAGAGGTTTGCGTGGAAGAGAAGAAAAGAAACGAGTTGGTTTTCCGAGAGAAGCACTTTAAAAGAGGACGAAGGGATTTCCAGCGTGAGAGATATTCCGAGAGCGCATTAAGATAAAGACAATATAAGTATTTTTTTCGGGTGGTCATTCTGTAGATATGCAGTCCATCTACAAAAGAAAAGGAAAAAAGAAGAAATGAAAAGATTTTTTCTACTTGTGGAACAAATCGTCAGAGAAGGTTCTCATAATACACGAATAATGACCGTGGATACTATTACTCTCCACTAAATATTACATTTTGACATTTACACTTGCTGCGGTCAATGGACTTGTGCCTCAATTTTAATTTTCGATGAACCTTCAATCCATCTTCTGTAATTAAAAATGACTCATTAAAATGTTGCGTTTAGTTGAACACTTCACCTTCATTCATATAATAATAATAATAATAATAATAATAATAATAATAATAATAATAATAAAGATTATTTAACATATAAATATTCACAAGATTTTATAAAAGATTTCGCAATTCCACAAATTAATAACATTATAAACATAAAATATTAGTGTATCCTTATAAACACTATGTTCAAAAAATTTTATTTTCATACGCTTCCTGATATTTTATTGCCAATAATTGAACAGCAGTCATGTCACTGCTCTGAATAATATACTTACACTTTAGGGAATAGTGAAGCCAACCTCGGTTACACAAGTTTTTGTTGTTATTGCTGCTGTTAAAGGGCCTTAAAATATAGTCACTAGTGTAAGTTCAATGGTTTCGCGAGGCCAAGCGAAAGGCGATATGGCTCGATGCTTTATAATAAAAACAGAACGACAGAGTGTATTTGACAGATCAGACGAATATGATATGATTTGATCTCTGGATCATGTTATATGAATGTATGGTTGAAATAAATGCAAACTTATTTTATTAGAAAGAGAAAGCTAAAATGTATATTAGGTAGAAGCTGGAAAACTTGTCTTGTTTGGTTGATTGGTTGATGGATTGATTAGTGATTTCGGGTTCGTCAACTACCAAAGTCATAGATGATTAGTTCCGTAAATTTAATGCATGTTCTTCGCTCGGGAGATGTCAGTGATCTTTCCTCGGCCTTACGAGCGATATCCGGCGCCGATCTACCGTCGTTTTCCCTAACCACGTATTTCCCACCAGCGGGGCACCGTCCCAACCGCCCAAAGCTCTCAGCTCCTGACGGGTCTCTCGGCATGTGTGTAAGAGGAGGTGTGTGTGTGTGTGTGTGTGTTTGCGTGTGCGTGTGTGTGAATGTGTAAGGAGTGCGGATACGACAAGGAAGAGAAAGGTAAGATCACGCGCTCGTTTGTTAGGATACTGTTCCGGCATTCGCCTGGTGTCGATCGCAGAGACCACGGAAATCTACCGATCAGGGCGTCCGACCGCTAGAATTCTCCTTCAGATAGTAACTGAATTCTACCTAGATAAAAAGCTACTGTCGAAAATCCTACCACCGTCGGGACTCGATCCTAGGACCTCCCGATCAGAGGGACTGCAGTGACATCAGTTGATGCCCTGAGACATATCTACCTGGCTTGGCTTGTTTGAAAATTATTGTTCTATTTTTTCCGGTGAGAGGTTAGCGGTATGAGTTAATGAATAATACGTAACGTAGATATATTAGTGACGTGACAGTAGCTATTAGAGCATTTACTATCTTCTCCTTTAATCGGAAACTCGCAAGATTATAAAGGATGGAGAATACGAGGGAGGAGATAAGTCTATCTTCCAAACCTAAATATGGGAAAGGTGATAAGATACCTCTCTCCGGAATCCAAATTTATCATATAGAGGAAAATATTATTCAAGTGCTATTTCAATCATAATCACTAGTAAATGTAACAACTTGAACAAGATAATACACTGCAGTTAATTGCCTGAAATTGTGAGGGGAAATCCCTATGTGGTATTCCTAGGTTTTACAAACAGATGAGATTCGTGATCAAAACATTGTTTTTTATTGATCAGAGATAATATTCAACCAGCACACTCAGTACAAAAAATAGAAAAAGTAGCGTGCTTGAGTGACGTCTGGAGTATTGTTCTTCTAACAGATGAATAGGTCATGATTACAAATACTCTCATGGACGCTACACTACAGAAATTACTGATCAGATTTCATCAAAATCACTTGCGTTGCACTGACGAGACTCAAACCTAGACACACTCGGACTTTGAGGCTTCAATTCCAAACTTAATCTTGTCGAGTCACACGAAAAGGGAGCAATAAAAAATTCGTTATTTTTTAGTTATCAGAAGAAATATACAAAGAAATTAGTCTATTATTTATAGTAAAAATGTCACTAACGTAGTTTCTGAATTAGCCTACATAAAGGAGTAAAACACAGACTTTGGTAGAAAAATAAATAGTTGCATTGAGATTAAAACCATTCTGGAGCAAAACGACAAATTTTGAAAAGTGCCTCTTTCCTTGTGCACCTCACATACAGGTCTGAAGTGTGAAGCATAATAAATACATCATTTGCGAAACGAGCAATTTGCACACTGTTTTAATCCAGTCGACTTGCTCTCAGGGCACACGTGTTGCGGCCGACATCAGCAAGCCTCGAGTCGACCGTCGACAGCCCCACGCGAATTGTCTCAGTAGCTGCGAGTAGCTCCGCCACGCCACGCCACGCCACGCCACGCCACGCCCCTCCACACCGCAGCGCCGCACTTCGGAAGTTCTTACAACTACAGGGGGAAGAGCACGTCAAAATGTACGGCCCCATTAACGTAATTATGAAGCCCTCGTAAAAGACGGGTGTTGCTGTTGGTGCCGCAGATAAGGAAGTCGCTGCGAAGTCGCGAGTCTTAATTTGTTTTGTGCTTGTTCTGTTTCTTCTGCGAGACGCCCGTCATTTTAATCTCAATCAATTGAAAAAGCAAGTCTGGAGATGTTCAAGCATGGAAAAGTTTGTCGGTAGTTTCTTTCATTTACTGAATGTAATTCACATTCAGAATAATGTTACAGATTCTCGTGGACGCTTGAATAGGACGG
Source organism: Gryllus longicercus (assembly GCA_038098605.1). Classification (NCBI taxonomy): domain Eukaryota; kingdom Metazoa; phylum Arthropoda; class Insecta; order Orthoptera; family Gryllidae; genus Gryllus; species Gryllus longicercus. The sequence continues at coordinate 12,260 of JAZDUA010001133.1, forward strand.
TCATATTTTTTCTAGTATAATAGGTAAGTTGGCGAGAAGAGAAAAAATATCATCAGAAGCTTTGAAAAGGGAGTTTAAAATACTGATTAAGACACAAAATATAATAGATCTGATGAACGCTCTATCATAAAGGAAAATAAGTATTGAGAAATTCTTGAAATAAAATGTTTCGTCACACAATCCATACCACACCGCACCACCCCATAAATGTTATTATACAAACATAGAAAAATAATTATGTACTTCTCTCGGTCTTACTAATCTTGTCTCAAGAAAACGTATTGTAGAGGGCGTTGAATTCTGAAATCATTAACAGAAGTTACGTATATGTAAGAAAATTGTTTCATGAGAGAATATGTTTCTTTGTAGAGTATGAAACTCGCAGTTTAGCGCTGCCTATGTTTTTGTAGAATATTTTTTCAATCTATGAGAAACGGATTATAGTTGGGACCGAAGGGCGAGAACAAAAGTCGACGCGAGAGAAAAGTTGTGCGCGGTAGTAGTTCAGAGTATTACCTTGACTTCTGTCTGAAACGTTGAACGGAGAAAACTATGTATTCGATCGATGAACGCAGACCACTTCTAAAACTCTCATCAAGGAGGCAGCTGCCACCTTCGACCCATTCAGCTATGTACTCGTTCGACTACTTTCTGGTGTCGAAAATTCTCCCAGACAATGAAGCTTCAGTTCTGGGTTCGGAACAACAGTCATTACTTTGGACATTCTACTGAAGGATATTGAAAAAAATGAAAGGATTAGGGCAAAATAATAATAAACCACATTTAACCAATCTAAATGAAAGATCTTAGAATCCCCCTAATAAAAGTATAGCTACTGATCTAAGACTTGTCTCAATGCATCATACCTATCTCAATGAATGCATATCTCAATGAATGCAGAAGGTGTGTACACCCATCTTCCAACTGTGTATACTTACACATTTTTCAACTGTCTTACAAAAATTACGAAAGTAAAAATTACAAAAGTTGCCGAGATGCCTTCGATCGCCAGACGCTGTGAATCGAGTAGAGAAGTGCTGGAGAGCGGCTTGCGCCGGATGCGGCGTCACGCAAACCGCGCGCCGGAGACGCATTTTGACAGAGGCAGAAGCGGCGTCGCGCCGCAGGTAAACACTCGGCGGCGGCGGCGGCGGCGGCGGCGGCGAGGGGCGCCCCGGGAGCGGCTCTTGGGGAACGCCCGAGGAAGCGCCTGGCGCAGAGGGCGCGGCCGCTGGGGAGGGGCGGGGCGCGCGAAGGGGGCGGGGCGGGGGCGGCCGTCAAGGCATCGGACGACGCGGGGACGGGAGGCGAGAGCTGGCGGAGCCGAGACGAAGCGGCGGCGGTGGCAACGCCTATGGCGACGATGGTGCAGGAGAGGATTGCGGTGACACAGAGCAGCGGTGACAATGGGCTGGGACGGGGAAGTGAGCGGGAATGAGGGGCGATACGCGGACGCACGTTGGCGAAAATGAGTGGAGGGAGAATAAGAGAGGCAGAAAGCGAAGGCGGAAAAGAAGTTGAAGGAGAGAGATGGAAAGGAGAAGCGTAGATGAGTAGCAGCGAGCGAGGCTGGCGACAAAGAGCAAAACCCAGAAGCCGGGAGGAAGCATAGAGACAAGAGCTGGAACAAAAGAGAAATAGAGTGGGAAACAGGAGAACATGTGGAGGAACGGGACGAGAGCCGGAACGAGTGCGGAGACGAAAGCGGGAACGAGAGGCGACAGGTGGACTGGTGAAGAAAGAAGAGAATATACGACGGACTCAGAAGCGGAGGCGGCGACAATGAGGAAGAGGAGCAGCTCTGGGAAGGAAGGGAATGGTGGTGGCGACGGCAATAGAGAGGAAATATCAGCTGTCACGCAAAAGACAGCGAAGGTAGTTAAGTGAGCTGATATTATTGGTAGGTATTACTATTATTATTATTATTATTATTATTATTATTATTATTATTATTATTATTGATGAGGGGGTAAAGGACTAGGATGATGGTTGGATGGTAGATGCTGGGATAGTGAGAGGTGGGATGGTGAGAGGTGATGGTGGTCTTTTTGAGCCATCCCAGCATTTGCCTTATGACCAAGAGAAACCACGATAACCCCGGTCAGGATGGCCAACCTCGGGATCGAACCCGAACCTCGCGAAGTCAGTACGCTACGCGATGAGACTTCGCTCGGTTGGTAGGAATTATTCCGTTGTAAGTGACTTTACTAGACGCGAGGGAAACGAGCTCTGTGAGGCGGGATCGATCAGTGCTGAGAGTAGAGAGATTTTGGTGGCCGCGAGTCGAATTTGACTGAGGAGGCGGTGGCGGTGACGGTGTCGATGCCGTGAAGAGTAAGAAGTAGAAGCGGAAGCGGAGGCTGAAGTGGAAGGAAGGCGGCGAGGGAGGAGGAGGACGTGAGGGTGAAAGGTAGAGCTCCTGTCGAATGGAACGCACTTTTCCGATCGCCGCGCCGAAGACCCCGACGGGGGCGGAGGGTTGACACCGCAGGGAGATGCGGGCGACAGAGGGCGGACGGAAAATGGAGAAAAAACGATCGCAGGCCGGATAAGGGGGAATATTCCTTCTGGCTTCGAGACGTCTACGAAATTCACCCTCCGCTGAGAGAAGTACCTGCGTACGAGGAAGAAGTTCGTAAATAGCCAAAAACACGCGCGAATGACTGAGGCCTAAGGGATTTAAAGAAACACAACGTATTTTGCTTGTGAAGAACGTTATTCCAAGCGTTTGCCAATTGAATTGTCTTAACAATTTTAAGTGTTTATTGTGAGTTCCATATCTATGACTAGACAACAAATGTAATCCATTTTCACTGTTTGAAAGAATGTTGAATGATCGGAGTTATTTGATATAATTTTAGTTCCAATTTTGCAAAAGAAATGAGTTACAATTCAAATTTAATTTGATCAATGATAATGTCACCAATCTTGAAACACTTCCTGTATCTATGTAGTTTACATAGTTGCAACAATATATTTATCTGTAGTCGACCACTTTGGTATTATTCTTCAATTAACCAAACGATTCGGATAGATCTATACAGAAACCGGAAGATCAAACTAGGACGATCCATTGCCCTGTGGCCTACAGTTACACTCCCGCATCTAACACCTCGCGGTGCACTTAATTGCAGCCCCATCACAGACGGCTTCCTGCTATCTGATACGACCCGCTCAGCGCACTAACTGCCCACGCAGACACGCGCAGGGGAATCGCCCATTGAGATGTAGATGGCGCGCGCGCGAGATGGAGAGGAAGTCCAACCGGATGCGGCGGAGGCGTCGGGACCTCCGGAGGGAGGAGGGGCGGGGGCGAGGTGAAGGACGGCCCCACGCGTCGCGCGTAGGCGCAAACACTGGGCGCGAGGACGCGGCGGGGACGGGTCGGACGGCGCAAAGGGGGCGTGCGGAGTCTGCACCTGGAGATCCCTCGCTTCGAGCCACGCCCACCAGTGCCTGCCCCTGTGCCCGCCCCGTGCCCGCCTGCTCCCGCGCAGCACCATCGTGCGCCCTCGCACCCGACCCCGCGCCCATCCTCGCCCCCATCCCTGCGCCCGCACCCTCGCCCGCATTCGTCCCTGCGCCCTCCCTTTGCCCGGCCCCTTGCCCGGCCCCTTGGCCGCCCCCTTACCCCTGCGACCGCCCCCCGCTCAACTCAGCCCCCACGCCCGCACCCATCATTATGCCCGCCACCGCGCCCGATGCCCCCTCCATGCCCTTACCCATCCTTGCACCCGCCCCCGCGTCCGTTTCCGCACCCGTCCTCGGGCCCGTGCCTGCGCCGGCTCCCGCGCCCGAACCTGTCCCGGCGCCCGCCCCCTTGCCTGCGCGACCGCCCCGCGATCAACTCCACCCCCACGCCCGTACCCATCCCTGTGCCCGCCCCCACGTCTGTTTCCACACCTGCACCTGTCCCGACGCCCACCTCCTTGCCTGCTCCCGCGACCATCCCCGTGTCCGTCCTCGCACCGCGCACCCCACCCACCTCCGCGCCCACTCCCCGAATGCTCTTGGATCACACCCCAGCTTCGACGGGTTCCCGAAGCGCTGTTCGCCCAAACTGAGTCTGTTCGCTGCCAGAGCTAACCGCTTCGTTCTTCGAAGTTTGTCTGACCGTTCCTGGCTCGATCTTTGGTCTATGCTACAGCCTGGTTCGTTCCTCAGATGCCTTGTCTATTCCCGCTCGAGACTCATATCCTCCACTACCCACGTGTGTGCTGCGCGCCTGAACTGCATATGTTCTTCACTCGAACCCCTCCCAGACTGGACCTCGTCTGTTTCCGTCTCCATCCCCGTGTTTTCACGTACAAACCTTCCCCATGCGATCCTCACACTTCACCGTTGGGCCACCGCCCACGAGTCTTCCATTCTCCGCAGAAACGTTGCTTGCTCTCGGCTCAAACTCTCCTCGCCTGTGGTCAGTTTGAGTAACACTGAGGTGCGATTCGAACAAGACATTATTCTTCCACACACGATCTCCGACCAACAATAATCTTATCCCCTCTACTCCAATCTCATGTCCGTCCACGCCCCACTGTATCTCACCTGGTTGTTTTACCACCTTCCATCTCAGCTGCACTTGAATAAGTTCAGCAGTTTAGGTTCGTCAAGCCATGAACTTATAATATAACAAAACTACAACTCAAGGTGTAATTGAATGCATTTTGATAAAAGTGTATGCTGTTATTTATTTGCATGAAATAAATCGACAAGAGGTCATCGTCTTCAATATTCCTTCCTTTGTCTATTCTGTTTCGTAAGACACTTGTTTCTCGTTCCTTCTTTTCTTTCATTGTAAATTGGGTCTTCTGTGAATTTTCTTTTTTTTGTTTTCAATTTAAATACTTTTGTTTGTAGCTTAGGTATTAGATTTCTTTTATTTACCCACAACTTCCGAGGAAACATTTTTATTTTATAAATCGTTCCGAGTATCATATTTCGAGTGCATTTGTACTTTCTTCTACAAATTCTGTAACGGTAGACGGAAAAAGGGGAGACAAAATGGATTGTACAGTTTAAGTATAAACCTTCTTAAAGTGGAGAGACTTCTAAAAGAAAAGGGAGCGCGTAGGACTTAGCAGGAGAATACGAAAAGCCAAGATTGAAAACATGTGCTTAGAGAAAAGATGCGAGAAAAAGACAGGAAGGGGATAAAGATCGATGAAATGAGGTAGAGATGATTAGAGGAAATCAAAGTAAATGATGATATGGAAATACAGCGAATGCATTCAATGGTATTTCGACAGTTATTATGGAGGAACGTAAAGAAGGAAAATGAAGTTTAGGATCCACGGTAGATCGAAAATATTCCCCCTTTCCCAGAAGTATGCACTTCTCCAAAATCAGAATAAATTGTAATAAATAAATAATGTTCATTCAAACGGAAATTTGTTCTTTAGAAATGTCCAGTACACAGTAGAGGGCACAACAAAATTGAATATGTAGAATCGTCATCTGTTGCTTTCATCTTAAATGCGATTGACGTTCCTTACGTTCAATGCCTCACTTTGCAGATAACAAGCTGACGGTATCGGTGACATCCAGAATCATGCGGCAAACGGAAGAACGGCTCTTGGGGGCGGTCGCGGTTAGGAGGGCGGCCAGCGCGGGGCGGCAGCGGTTCAGACGGGGGTAGGAGAGCGTCTGTGGAGCGACTGGGGAGACTGTGTGGGCGGCGGCGGGAGCGAGGGAGGGCGTGGGTGCAACGCGGGTAGCGAAGTGGATAATGGGAACGGCTGGGGTGAGGGCGGAGGGACAGGTGGGAACGACGAAGACAGAAGGGTAGGTGGGTGTGGTGGGGGCGGCGAGAGTGTTGTGGGTGGCAAGGGTACCGGGGTTGGACTGTGTGGATGTGGCGAGGCAGAGGGAGCGAGGGATGAGGATGAGGATGAGGATGAGGATTGGAGGGGTGGGGATGAGGGGACGGGGTGGCGGACTCTGGAAGCAAGGGGCGAGTCAGGGAGGCAAAGAGGAGGCGAGGCGAAGGGGGCGTGGCGGGGGGGATGGAGGATGGGCGGGGAGGAGGGACGGGGAGAGGGGCTGGGAGGAGAGGCAGGAGGAGGGGCGTTGGGAGGGGCGGAAGGGGCGGAGCAGAGCGGGGTGACAGAGTGGCCGTGAGGGGGGGCGGTGGGACAGGACCGAGACAGCGGGGACGAGAGCGGGTGCGGCGCGTGCGGTGGGGGCAGCGAAGGCGGTGGATGCGCAGGCGGGGAGAGCAGCGGGGACGGCCCGGCTCCCTCTTCCCCGCGGGAGCGGCATCGGGCAATCGGCAAATCCCGCGTAACAAGCGGCTGGGCTTAGCGCGGCTTAAGAAACACGAGACGCGCGGGTGCGGGGCGGGGGGCGGGGCAGCGGAGAGAGAAAGTTTCGATCATCTGAGAGACTAATTGCTGCCGTCCGTGGCGCTGCTGGCTTAGCGAGACCAAAGCGCGCCGCCGCCGCCGATGGGCCGCCAGGGCGCGTCTGTTCTCCGCGGCCGCCGACGCCCCGCTGCCGCTGGCCAAGCCACGTCCCTCCCAGCAAACTCCCCTCGTAGGCCAACCCCACGGAAGAAGAAGCATTGTCAATAAAACAAAGAAACGCAGAGGGTGTCTATGGGTGTGATGGCATCGGAAAGTTAGTGTGTTTTACCCACTGCCTGTCTGAAAACAAAACATTTCAAAGTATTCTTGGAATAACATTCAACATACGCTCTAAAGGTAATATTCGTCAGAAAAAAATATTGTACAAATCAGATATGTCATATTAATCAATCCTTTTGTAAATGCTTACATTTAACTTTCATTCTAACCAGCACTATTTTTAGTTTGATATTTTGCCAGTTGACGATTTCGCAATCTCAAATTACTTTTTTTTAACATCCTGATTATAGTCCACAAAGGAACACATTTTTAGTCCTTAGTATTGTATAAACACGAACTCACACACACTCATGTATATATATATATATATATATATATATATATATATATATATATATATATATATATATATATATATATATATATATATATATATATATATATATATATATATATATTGAAACCCAGAATATGTGTTTCATTACACTAATTAAATCATTAGTGTAAGAAATTAATCGCTAGTTTGGACTGCGCGGTGCGCGCGCCGAGCGCGGCTCGCCGGGGCCGGCGAGCGACCGCGGCCACCGCCGACGGTGCCACCGCCGGGGAGACCAGCGTGTGAATTTCGGTTAGAACTGGGCAACGCGCACGTGCAAAAGTTCGTTACGAGAATCGCGGACGAGAGCCGTTGGCAGAGCGCTGACCAGAGAGACGTCAGCAGAGCGGCGACGAGTGCGGACGTGCGGCGAGAGTTCTCCGCCGGTGTATGGGCGCATATAACATTGCGACAAATTATGTTCTATTAGGAACCGCAAAGTAATTGACGTGTAAATAGAACATTAGAAGTATCAGCATAATGAAAGATTAGTGTTGGTAGAATAATTGATGTTGTTCTTATTAGTTGGCGCGGTGGAATCATTCTTGAAATTGCGCGGTACAGAACTGTGACCAGTATATAGAGTAGGCGCGGGTTGTGTAATTAAACCCACTGACGGACAGTGATTCGAGGAAGGTGCGAAGCCGAGGTGTCAAGATCCTGATCGGGGAAGAATTGCTGGAGCATCAGCCGTGGGCGATTACCACGCCATCCGACGCTGACGGCTCGCAGCAGTAGCAGAGGTCGACAATCCTGTCGGCACGAGCGGTTCTACGAACATCATAGGTATTCGTTCGGGGCCCCGAAGGTATGAGAAATGCATTTCACTCTTAATCTTGGTACCAAGGCAAAGTGTAAAAACGTTGTCTGATTATGTAAATAACAAATTTGATTTAAAATAAATCTTGTTTATAATTGTATGTCAATTTATGATTAACCACCCCAACGTTGCACCAACTTATCCAGGGACCCATTCACGTAAAAGATACCCTCTCTTAGTGTTGTATTGCAGTGAAAATACCCGGCACCCACAGGTATGTCACAGCTGGCGCCCGAACAAGTGGAAAACGTATAGTTAAGAAATGTGGCCTTAGGAAAGTTGGTGAAATGTTGGAAAATAATGTGCATGTAATTGATGTATAATAATGCAGGGTATAGATGAGAAGCAGGCAGTGTAAAGTGTATTATTATAGAGTACAAAAAAAAAATAACAATACATGTGTTAGCAAAAACATGCACAAGTCAAGTAAGCATAATGAAATGTTGATAATTACAAAAATGTTGTTGCGTAATTAATTGCGGGCTACATAGGCAATTATTTGTGAGCATCCAATATATAGTTAATATTGTAGTTACTGAGGTTATGAAGGCTATACACGTACATGTTACAAATAATATAATGTAATAGAATTCCAAGTTTTGTAAGACATATTAATAATATTTGAACTGCTTGGCAATTTTTTATAACATGGAAATCAAAGAAATGGGGAAGTAGTAATAATTCTTATGAGAATATAAAGGTGGTTAATAGTGTTGTACAAATTATGCACAAAATTGTTTTTTTTGCTGGGAACATTCACTCAGGAGTGCATTATCTATTGGTGATGGTAAAGTGTGGGGAATTTATTAGAAAAGATACCAGGTTGGGAAATATATACCAGCAGTGTGAATGTTTGTTGTGAATATCTATATGATATTATTGAGGAAAATTCAGGGAGGAGATATGACATGCAAATGTGAATGATGATTATGTACATAATATAGTAATAAGTGCGTTGAAAAGTAATTTCAATTAATAAGGGATTTATTATAATTTGAAAGCATTTTTGTATAATAGTATTAATGAGTCTATTAGCAGTGTATATGTGTTTCAATGGTAATAATATTATGTATTGTAAGGATTATGTTTATGCATTGGTAGGTGAGTGGAAATTTATATGGTTATTGAATTAGTGTTATTGTGCTTTGGTGGTGAGTGAGGGTTGTCCGTCATTAGTTAGCAATTGAAATAGGTGTGAATTAATCCATTCATGAAGGATACAGTGTTGTGGCGGATATAGTTACTTCATAGGATAACTGTGATATCGCTGGTAGGTGAGGCAAGTGGAAAATTTGTGCGGTATTTTAGTGTAGTGAGAATCGATCGGACAGCTCAAAGCAACAGAATGGAGGCGCAAAATGTAGTGCTGGTCCGGGAAGAAAAGGCGGATGAAGTAGGGGAAATAGATGTAGGAATCGATAACAGTAGGTCATCGGAAAGTAGGGATAGTGGTATTGGAAGTCGGTTAGACGACACGTCAGGAGATAGCTTCAATAAAGAAATAGAAATCACGTCAACGCCGATGAACCAGGCAGCAGGAAATCCGAATCGGGGGGGTGGAGAAGATACTAATTTAGACATACTACAGATAATAATGATGATGCGGGAAGAACAGAAGAAAGCGGCAGAAGATCAGAAGAAAGCGGCAGAAGATCAGAAGAAAGCGGCAGAAGATCAAAAGAAGTTGATTGAAGAACTGTATGAGAAAGTAGACGAACAGAAATTATTTACAGAGGAGCAGATTAGGAAGCTGGCGGAAGAACAGAATAGGAAATTAGATGCAATAGGGGGGCGAATAGAACGCGCCGAAGAACAAATTGAGTTAACGAAGAATGAGATGACTAAAATCACGGAGCGGGTAGAAAGTCACGAGCAATGGACCGCCGAAGAATTAGGGAAACAGAAAAAGGAGTTAGAATCCCAAGTAATCAATCTGGGGGGAGAATTAGAGAATAAGCTATATCAGCGATTAGATCATAGAACCGCTAAGCAGGACGAGAAAATTGAAAGGATACAATTGGTAGTCAAGGAAGAAATGTTGGAGAATAAGAGGGAATGCGAGGAGAAGGTTGTGTCATTACGAACAGAGATTGAACAAATAAAAGAATGCAAGGCATCCCCAATCGCAGCAAGCGGGACGGTACCATTTACCCCCCCAAAATCACTAAAATTTTCAGGAGACGGGAAAGAAAATCCATGCATATTTATGAAGGCAGCAGAACGACATCTAGATGTTATCAATACTTCGGAAAGGTGTAAAATACAATTGTTATATTTAATGTTAGAAGGCAACGCAAGGATATGGGCCGATACATTTGATAAGTTTCCCGAATCAGTAAAGGCATTTAAAGATCGATTCCTTGAGCGGTATTGGAATGAGGAAATTCAAATTAATTTTAAAATCAGCTTAATGAATAATCATTACAACCAGTCAATGGGAAGTTTGCGGGAATACGCAACAAGGCGTATTATGGAATACAAAACGCTATCCCCACCGATGAGCGATCAGGAAATAATATGTGTACTGACAAGACAGTTCCCAGTTACGGTGCAGAATCTTTTACGTAGTGTGCAGCACACCGACCTGGAAAGATTCCAGAATGTGTTAGGAGGGTACGACTTGACATTTGCAGGCGTACCAAAGAACAGAAATGAAGGGAATGTTAATATGGTTAGATCGGAACGTAACCAGGGGCAAGGGAATGATAGGAGCAACGATTACCAGAGAAACCAACGCGGAAGAGGGGGAGACGGATGGAGACCAGAGCCGGGGAACCAGAGACCGGACTGGAACAGATCTAATTCAAACCATAAGGAGACGCGAGGCGGGGGCGGGAATGCACCCGACCGATTAGCACAGCCTAGCACAAGTAGTGATCAAGGACACTATTTAAACTAATAGAGTCCGCGGTGGTAGGTGGCCCCATTGCGGACGCGGAAATCGATGACGTAAACGCGGTCTCCATAAACGCTATGCAGCCGGTAACCTACGATACCCAACCGTGGCGGAGATGTAAGAACTCAGCGGTCAGAATCAGGAAATGTCCCACGATATCGATAGAATGTGAAGGTATAATTAAAGAAGCTTTAGTGGATACAGGGTGCACGACTACAGTAGTATCAGAAGAAATGTATGAGGAGTTAAAAGCAACAGGAAAAGAAGTAATGTGTTTGCCTATGAATAGGGCGTATGTGATTGGGGCAACTCAGAAGAAGTCAAGCCCCATCACAAAACACATCATGTTTCAAGCCAGGATTGGCAACCAAGTATATGAGATGGTGGCCCTGGTAGTCAAAAAATTATTGTATTCGGTAATCATAGGGACGGATTTTCTGGTCGATCACAGAGCAAATATAGATCTAGAACGGCAGGTGGTAGAACTGGGGAGCCAGACGGTAGGATTTGACTTGGGGATGGACGAAGAGTACGAAGCGTGTACGGGCGTAATGGCAGAAGATTCATTAGAAGAACAGCTGAGGCAGCAAACGGAGAAGCAGATTGGGAAGTTTGCGGAAGAACAGAGCAAAGAATTAGGTAAACAGAAAAGATCCGAGGAGGAACAGAATAGGAAGGCGGAGGAACGGAATAGAAAACTAATAGAAGAACAGAACGGGAAGGTGGTTGAAGAACAGATTAAGAAGCCGGCAGAAGAAATGGGAAGAATCACAGAAGAACGGAATAGGAAGCTCATCGAAATATGCGAAAAACCGTATGGGAAAGCGGAGGAACTGGATAGGAAAGATGAGGTGCTAAAATTTCAATCATGCCATCAAGTAGATGCTAGGGTAGCGGTAACAGATAGAGACGAGGGGATGACGAACCAAATCTATGAGGAAGTCAAGACAGCGGAGGGCAAAACGGTGGAGGTCCAAATCGAGACCGAGGAGGATGTTTATAAAGTGAAAGTGAAAACGGAAGAATTGAAGTTAATAATGGAAGAAGAAATGGAAATGAAAATAGAAGAAATGGAGCGTATAGTAGAAGAAGAAATCGTGGAAAATATACAAGGGTGCGAAGAGAAAAGAGTACAAGAAGAGTTTAAACAGGAAGAAGACGGGAAAACGTCGCCAAGTGTCAAGTATGGGGTGACACAAATTATGCCTCCAAAGTCGATGAAATCTCTGGGAGATGGGGCGGAAAACCCTAAGGTAGTTCTGCGAGCAGAAGAACGGCACCTAGCATCAAACAACATATTGGAAGGATACAAGATCCAGTTATTACACCCAATGTTAGAAGAGAACGCCAGGACATGGGCAGAGAATTTTGGTATATTTCCGAAATTTTTGAAGGAATTTGAAAACAAGATTTATGTACGAAAGTGGAATGAAGAAACCCAAATAAACATCAAGAGCGACCAGAGGAATAGCCATTACAACTACATCACGGGAAGTCGTAGTGAATACAGAACGAAGAGCGTTATGGAGCCAAACACATTATTTGCTCCTATAAAATATCAAGGAATTATTTGCATGTCAACGCGACAGTATCCTGTCACCGTGCAAAGCCTACTGAGCAGAGCAGATCATACCGAGTTAGGAAAGGGTTTGAAGATATTGGAGGGGTACAACTTCATGTTTGCAGACGCCCCAACGAATGGGAGTGAAGGAGATGTAGGCAGGTCAAGAATGGAGCGAAGTCAGGGGCGAGGGAAGAGCGATGGTATGGTCAACCATTGGTACAAACGTAGAAGAGGTCGTAGCTGGAAATGGGATGATATCTATCAAGATGTGTTCAACACGCTGGAAGCTATGTCCTACAACTGTGAGTTAGGAAATCACTGTCAGCGAAATGGGGATGAACTGTCGCACAAGAGACAAGAAATAGTAGGACATTACAAGCTTCAAATCGGAAACCTGGTTCAACATGGATGGAAAATAGTGAAGTGTAAATAAGTGTAATGTTAGGGTTAATAATAAGTAATCACATGTTAATTCGATTCTAGGTTATAAGTGTATATAGGGCTTTTAGCAATATGCGAGAGAGTGCAACCATCGGCAGTGACGGTGTTACTAGTGTGAATTTTTCCAGAAGCGAAAAAAAAATCAAAAAAAGAAAGGGGGGGGGTGATGAAACCCAGAATATGTGTTTCATTACACTAATTAAATCATTAGTGTAAGAAATTAATCGCTAGTTTGGACTGCGCGGTGCGCGCGCCGAGCGCGGCTCGCCGGGGCCGGCGAGCGACCGCGGCCACCGCCGACGGTGCCACCGCCGGGGAGACCAGCGTGTGAATTTCGGTTAGAACTGGGCAACGCGCACGTGCAAAAGTTCGTTACGAGAATCGCGGACGAGAGCCGTTGGCAGAGCGCTGACCAGAGAGACGTCAGCAGAGCGGCGACGAGTGCGAACGTGCGGCGAGAGTTCTCCGCCGGTGTATGGGCGCATATAACATTGCGACATATTTATGTTCTATTAGGAACCGCAAAGTAATTGACGTGTAAATAGAACATTAGAAGTATCAGCATAATGAAAGATTAGTGTTGGTAGAATAATTGATGTTGTTCTTATTAGTTGGCGCGGTGGAATCATTCTTGAAATTGCGCGGTACAGAACTGTGACCAGTATATAGAGTAGGCGCGGGTTGTGTAATTAAACCCACTGACGGACAGTGATTCGAGGAAGGTGCGAAGCCGAGGTGTCAAGATCCTGATCGGGGAAGAATTGCTGGAGCATCAGCCGTGGGCGATTACCACGCCATCCGACGCTGACGGCTCGCAGCAGTAGCAGAGGTCGACAATCCTGTCGGCACGAGCGGTTCTACGAACATCATAGGTATTCGTTCGGGGCCCCGAAGGTATGAGAAATGCATTTCACTCTTAATCTTGGTACCAAGGCAAAGTGTAAAAACGTTGTCTGATTATGTAAATAACAAATTTGATTTAAAATAAATCTTGTTTATAATTGTATGTCAATTTATGATTAACCACCCCAACGTTGCACCAACTTATCCAGGGACCCATTCACGTAAAAGATACCCTCTCTTAGTGTTGTATTGCAGTGAAAATACCCGGCACCCACAGGTATGTCACAATATATATATATATATATATATATATATATATATATATATATATATATATATATATAAATGTTTAATTAAGATAAACACTATTGTGAAATATTTCAAAATAAAGGATATACTTATTTATTAGGTAATTACTACACATTAGATGCGCTGTTGAGTGAGTTATTAAATCATATGCCAATTCTCTACCCTGCCTGCAGGAGGACTTTTTACCCGTATCGCTATTTTTATAGGCTATGTAACAAAAACCTAATGAGAAAGCAGTTCATACAATTTTTAAATACAGCAGCAATAACAATAACAACAACAACAACAACAACAACAATAATAATAATAATAATAATAATAATAATAATAATAATAATAATAATAATAATAATAATAATAATAATAATAATAAGTGCCTATTGGTATTTTGAAGGTTCTTGATTAATTTTACAAATTAAATAACAGGAATGCCCCTTGGGGTCCTCTACTTCAATGGCTGCAGTAAACCAAAGTTTAGGTGGTAGCTTGCTTATATTCCATAACAAAGTTTCCTGAATCTTCACATCCATCTCTCCAGGATCATCAGTGTAGTTTTAATGAATACATAGCACGAAAGCAATAGGAATTATTCCTGCAGTGAAAATACACACAAAAAAACTGTATATGGCATGCGCCAGCCACGAGCCGAAACTGTTTGACATCCATTACAATCGACCAGATTGTGAAATATTGGTGAAATAACCCTACACACTAGTTTCCGCACAATCGTATATACGAAATATTCACCTTAATTGACTTTTTTTCAACTTGGATTCAAAACACTCCAAAGTGATATGATTGTTCCGGTGATAATATTCAATTACGCATTGTTTTTGTGGTTAATGAACAGGCACATGAGGTGAAAAGAATTTCCTATAAAATATTTCAATAACATAACTAATCATCAGTCGTACGAGACCTTAAAAAATAAGAGAGATCAACGAGAATCGGACCTGCTCAATTTTCTAAGCATACTTCGCGCTAAAAAATTGAAGAAAAAATTGCAGCCGTTCTTAAGAAAAGCTTTCTCAAAATTTGTCTCTATTACACGAGCAAACTACCCATGCTCTAAAAACGTTGTGCATTGAATCATTTAAAAATTTAATTTTGAAGATCATATTTCATTAAAAATAAATATCTTCAATTTCATTGTCATAGGAAGACGCCGAAAGAATGTGAAATGTTTGCAAATTTCAAAAATTCAAGGAATTCAATAGAAGTTGATAATCCTCTATTTTTATGAACGTCCTTTGTGCCACTAGAGGAAAAATGAAAGATAAAAATTGGATGCAATTTAAAAAAATTGTTTAAATGGTTCTTGAGTTCTAATGTAAAGTAAAAAACACACAACAAAATATCCGTTTAAATTTCAAGAGGCAGTGAATTCAGCCAGATTGATCAAGGAATGTCAATTTTGATGAAAATTCGTAATTATGGTTTAGCCGCTAGCGGTGTTCACAGATAGGTGGACGGTCAGGCATTTTTTGGCGAACCAATTTTTCGTTATGAAGAACACCAAAATCGGTTCTCAGTATGCCAAAGTTCCGAATGGTACTTTTTACAGATATAGTTATTTTCCGAATCCATTTCTCGGAATGTATTGTTCCGAAAACCGTTATTACCGATTTCCTTTTGTTTTACCATGTACTTTCGGGAAACGTATTTGGATTCGAATTTTTTTGGTGGGGGGATTGAAAATTGATGCAAAAATGATAACTTATGGAAGACGGGAAATGAAATTAATTTTAGACGGATATATTTATTGGAAAGGAAACTCAGTTAATGAAAACATATTCATGGATCATGTGAAATTATGGTAAAAGGAGTGCTCTTCTCGAGCCATTACCTCACTGACTGGAGAAGATTTTGTTGTACACAAAAAAGTGATAAATTTCCATATTCACATGTACCAAACAGGGAAGAAGATAAGCAGTTGTTAAGAATAATCTTTAAAAAATAGACTTAAGAGCATCATGAACTGTACCATGGTCAGATTTTAAGGAAGAACTCCACGAAGTCCCTTCGGGTGTCCTCTTTTTGTTACCTGAACGAGAAAATTTGAAGAAATCCATAAGAATAGAAAGAAAAAGAGAACAACCAAGAAATCTCACTTCCTTCGTTAAACAAAAAAATTTCTGATCGACTCCCCAAAACTCTTCAAGGAGAACGATCCTTTCTGTACGACCGCTATCTGGAAGACCGCAGTAGTGTAAATTACGTAATAATTTTCGAAACCAGGCAGAATCTGCTGCGCAGCTTGTTTTCTGTACATCCATATCTAATAAAAAAGTGTTTATTCTCATCATTTCGTTTTTAATTGAGGATTAAGTTTCGTACATTTTGTCTACGGAATATGGGCCGTCGAAAAAAATAGGATAGCTGCTATTCGGAGAAATGACAAAACAGGAAAATACAATTCGGAAAAGTGATCTGAGACCGAACAATTGTTTTCAACATTTTCGGTATCTGGGCCCAACAATATGAGTTTTCTTTCGAAAAATAGCCGGTTTTTGCCGCAGCATTGTTATGCTGTCTTGGTACTGCGTTAGTAACTTGCGAGAAAGTAAAACTCAGCATCGGTAGTTTTACATTCAATTCTACATTTGCGTACGTCTTTTTGAAAGCACAACGATCGATTTGGGTGCTGCCCCGCCCTCAGGCGAAGGGGCGGGGTGGGGGTGGGGGTGGGGGTGGGGGTGGGAGCGTGGCTGTCGAAAGAGGTGTGAAGCGACAGCCGGGGTGGCAGAGGCGGGGGGGGGGGGGCGAGTAGCAGCGTAAGGCGAAAGCTGAGCCGGCCAGGGGCTTCGGATTAGGCTGAAACATGAGGCGATGAGTGCCTCCGGGCCACGCGCGCGGAGAGGGCGCCACCCGGCGGGGGCGGGGGCGGGGGCGGGGGCGGGGAGCGCGTTCTCAAAAGTTGGAGGATGGAGCGGGACACTCAGCTACTTCTCTTGCTGACGATCGCTTTTTACAAAAGGAGGCTTTCATCAATACATAATGTTAAATTTTTGTTGTTGTTATTATTATTATTATTACACACATTATTACTATTATTAATATTATTCTTGTAATGTTAATTATAGTAGCTTAAAGGTTTTCGGCTGGCAAATCATACACTTCTCAGCAATTGCTAGTAAATTGTTATACGAACTAAACAATAAGCTACAATATGGTAAGTTGCTTTTACCTTACATATTACAATTAAACTATGAAAAACACAAAACACGCGGAATATGAATCGATAACTTTCTGTTTGGCATAGATTTACGATTTGCTTGATTGATCAGCGAACGTGAAATTAATTTTCATTAAATAGATTTGCTTTGCTACCTCCCAGTCGTAAGATTGTGTCGTTTTCCCCTTTCCTCATGTTTCCTTTTCCATTTACATTTCTGTATCGTTTTTCTAGAAAACAACTACACTACTATTTCTTCTCACTAAACGTCCAGTTTGGATATGTTGCCTTTATTTAACGAAAACGTCATAAAATGTCATTGCAGCATGAAAAGAGTAAATGTATGTTCGACTTAATTTTTTAAATTTTAGGTAATTTCTTAAATGAAGAGACTAGATTTGTATTTCTTCAAATTAATTTTTATTCTCAATGTGAATCTGGGGTTGGTTCATGCAATTGAAGGGGAGCAAAGGTATTCCGAATCCGAATGTCTGATACGCACATTCTTTTTGACTTCGCAAAATTCACAGCGGTTATGTCACAGAAATTTATTCTGGGTGCCTGGCTTTAAGGGCAGACCTCACAAAAAGAAATTTTGCGGTGGAAAATTGTGGTGCGGTGGACAGGCGGAAGAGCGGGCCTGATGGCCCGAGCCTCGCCATATTAATAAAGGCATATTATTATTATTATTATTATTATTATTATTATTATTATTATTATATGAATGAAGTTGAAGGAAAGCGAAATATGCAAAGAGCACCTCGCTAGTTACGGCCGCGTTAATTATTCGATCAGTGGCAGAATTTTCTCACCCCGACAACCCAACGGCGCAAGGCATTTATTTGCTACTATGCAGCTATAAAGCAAATGTTGAAAATAACCGTCATGCACAGGCGTTACGAGAAGTTAAACAATTTTAATCATAATTGTAATAAATAATACGTTAGAAATATTTAAAAGACAAAAACGAAATGAAACAAAAGTAAAAACTGAACTTAACTACGATGTGGATTAATGATTTTAGCGTGGAAACGATTGAAGTTCGGAATACATTGCCCTTTTAATCAGACCAGAAGAATCGTATAATGTAATCACTTGTCGAAGGTCATTGTTATGATACTATGTGTAAAAATAAAGCGATATGGAGATTTATTTGAATTTGATGAACAGATTGGAAGATTGAGAGTTACGTAATGGAGGAAGATAATTCGGAGGAATAATAAATTGTGAAGTCAATACAGCGAAAAGTGAAAGCACTTGACGCAATGTGTGAAAAAATTACTATGTGGCGCTAAAAGCTCTTAACATAAGTATTATTTTAACTAATTGAATGGCGAAACTAAGAACGTATTTCTGCAAACTCTTAAGTCAAAGATCACGTGGGAAACGAGAAGATTAAAAATAGTTTGAAGTTAAAATATTTAATTAAAGAAGAGACAGCAAAGACTGTTTTCAATTTGACGAGGAGTTTATCAACTGCAAATAAATATTTTTGTTTTATTTTGCTGGTAACATCTTATTTCCATCCGGCGAGAAGTTGGCAGCGGCAATAAACTAGAAGACGCAACTTGCAAATATCTGTGACGTAACGCTGTCGTTGGATGAAGCAGACACAGTTTGTGTCAAGTCAATTTGCGCGCACGGTCAGCCCGTCCGGAAGGAACGCAAGCAAGCGGCCAAAGGATTCCAAGCAGCAGCCGGCTCCGCCAAAGTTTTCGGCCGGGCTCCGCCGCCGAGTCCGTCCCTTGGCGTCCCTCCGTGAGGCAGGCTCTGCGCAACGTCGCAACGTCACAGGGCTTTGTGGCGGAGGAGGGGGTGAGCGGCGAAGGGCGCTTTATTATTTCCCGTAAAAAGCGCACCGTCTCTTTGGGCGGAAACTTGTGGCAGCGCCCGCGAAACGAGCGCTTTCCAGGAAAAACAGACGCGCGGAGGCTGCCGACGCAAAAGATTGCGCTCCCTGGTGCCCGCTAAGCTGTTCCGCAGTGTAATATCACGCTGGGGGAAGGATAAAAGACGTTTCACGAAGTATGTGACATCTTATTACGTATTTCTGACGATTGCATTGTGACCGTTGTGCCGGGATGTCAGTTAGCGGAAATGACCACCCATAGATGTAGCCAATACACTCACCTAAGCAGAGGACTGAAGAAGGAGTGGCGTGGAGACACAGGCCGGCGCACCTCAACACAGTCAAGCGCCCGCATTTATAACCTCGCTATCAGCAGGTGATGATTCGAGGATTGCTTACGAGTCAGCTACGAGTCGGACCGTCTGGAGAGATTCGCCGCCTCGCGACAGTATTTTCGATTTAAATTTCGAATATTTTGTTTTAAATTCTTCAAATTTTCAATGAGTATCGAATTGACTTCTTGTTACTGAAGGTAAAATGTTTTTCTTTAATTTCTTTTTTACAATGCAGTTGAAAGTGTAAGAGACGATGATAAAAAATTAATGTACGTAAATGTGTTTAAAAATAATTGAAGGAAAATTAATGTAATGAAGATGTGATCAGAAGATACTTTAAGATTTGATCAGAAGATACTTATGTATAAAGTCTTAAGTCATATTTGAATCCAATATCTATTTTCTGACCATATTGTATTTTGGCCACACCCAACAATTAGTTTAAAACATATCTCCTGACTGACCTATTTACTAGTTCCAATTTTATTCCCCTTTCTGACGTGATTGAACATGAAATATTTCGAAATCGAACTTCGGTTCTGAACTGAAATAGCTAAATCACAAATCGACTGCCTCGTATTGTCGTTGAACATCTGTTCTTGATTTAGAAAGAAACGTCGCACAATGGAACAGGTCGGGAAGAAATCACGATATCCCAAGCCCAGCACATATTTCATGGCGCAGCGCATTTGCCCCAAGTGCACGTTCGCGTCTTGTAGGCCCGAGGCGGGCAAGACGAAGGGGCCAATAGAGCGGCAAGCGGACGTCGCGCGCAGTAAACGCCGCTGAGGCGCGCGTTCGCGGGACGCGCGCCGCTTTCACATGGCGCAATAAGCCGCAGGCCCCGCGCGGCGCACGGAGGAGGCCAAGTCGCAAGCGGGGTCGTAGATGGGGTTGTAAGTGGAGTCGTAGGCAGAGTGATATGCGAGGTCGTAGATGGGGTTGTAGGCGTGTCGTAGGCAGAGTGGTATGCGGGGTCGTGGATGGGGTTGTAAGTGGAGTCGTAGGCAGGGTCGTAGTTGTTTTATGCGAGGTCTTAGTGGTATCGTAAGTGGGATCACAGGTGAAGTCTAGCTGGAATCGAAGGCGTGGAGTCGTACGTGGAATCACATGTGTAGTCGTACGCGAAATCGTAGCCGAAGTCGTAGACGGAGTCATAGCGTTGGGCAGGGTGGTAGACGAAGTCGAAAAAGCAGTCCTGGTCGAAAAAACAGTCGTATGCGGAGCCATAGGAGGAATTGCAGACGTTGAGAGTGTGGATGATGGGTGTGGTGAGGGTGAAAGAATGACGGGGATAGTGGACGAGTGTGGGGTGGCGAGGAAAGAGAGATAGAAGGCTCGTAGGGATAACTAGTCGTTTCGAAGCATGCAATGAAAGTCGGGGTACGCTAGACGGAGTGAAGATGGTGGCAAGCTGTGAGGGGGGGGGATATTCTTTATGTAGGATGTGTTGAAGACGTGATATGCTGAATGCGGAAGGCAGGTGATAGACGGAGCGCTATAAGCGGGTGGGTTAGGGGCCGCGGCGGAGGCGAGAAGGGTAAGGCAGTCGTAGAGGGAAGGAAGCAGGTCGTGGACGGAGAGGGATGTGGGGGCGGGGCGGGGAGGTGGTGGGGCGGGGGCGGGTTGCGGGGGCGGGGCGGGGTGAGGTTGGGCAGCAGGCTCATTAGCGCAACGAGCAGCCGGGGGTGTGGCGGCCGCGGTGGGTGGGCGGGCGAAGCGCTTGCGGTGGCGGAGTCGCTGCGGGGCAGACGCTGCGCGGTGGGGCGGGGCCGGGCGGGGCGGGGCGAGACGGGGACTGGCGAGGCGGGGAGGGGCGGGGCGGGGCGGGCTGGCGACGCGCTGCTCGCGGTGCTTGCGGTGGCGGAGAGGGGTGGAGTAAGGCGGGGGAGGGCGGCATTTGGAGGCAGCGAGACGCCGAATGGCCGACCCAGGTGGCGCACGTCGCTGCAGCGGCGACCGCACTGCGCGCACAGTTGTGGGTTCGACTCCTGACCTGGCTCTGGCCGCCCCCCCCAGTGGCGGAGGCGAGGATGGGGAAGTGTCCGCCACATCTAACGCACGTGGGATGACTGCGGTGGTAGTGCAAGCGCTCGAGCAGATGAATGCGACTGCAGAGGCCTCGTATCACAGTTTGAATTTCTGGAGTCGTCAAGAAACTTGTGAGAAGTAATTGACTCCACGACTGTAGTGATGTTCTACTACAAAATTAACCCCTAGAAAGATTTAGTAACATTTGTAATCAACTGCCAAGTTTATCAATAATTTCAAGTCTAAAACCAGCTCTTACGAAGCCAGTCTTCATCTTCTTGAAATTAAAAACTGGTACTGCATTTACATTGCATTGTACAATTCTGAATGCTGCAGCTGTGTAGCATGTCGAATTCTTGAAATTATTTTTTATTGTATTTTTTCTTATTTATTTGTCGAAAACAAAAAAAAAAGAATAAGAGTGATTGAAAATGACATACTTAGTTGAGTTAATGAACCACAATTAAATTCAACGCCAAATCTCAGAAGGCTGAAAATTAAAAAAAAATAAAACCTGGAATATTTGATACGGGTGTGATATATTTCGGAATATGATGATCAAAAACGAAGTATCCAAGCAGTAATAATAAATGTTGGACCTTTCCCTAGATGGCGCAATGATGTTATCAAGGTAGCTAAGGGGTAATACGTGTTTCTCCGTTATGTAAACCTTTTGGTGTCGTTACATCGCGCCATTTGGGTCGAATTTCCGCTACATCGGAGCGCACTCTGGGTCGGTCTTGCGACCGGAGCGGGCCCTCAGCCTGGCGCCGCGCGCTCCTGAGTAGCCTCCGCCAACCACTTAACTCTTCCCACCCTCTTGGCTCTCGGGCGGACACCCTCTTCATCGGAGGGCGGGCGAGGGCAGACGGTCCGGCGCCCCGGGGCCGCACTCGGCCGCGGCCGCCGATGCTTGGCCGCCGCTCGCCTCTCCACCGCCTCTCCAAGCCGCTCCGCTGCCCACCCCGCCCCGCCCCGCCCTGCCCTGCCCCACTCCAACACGCAGACGGAGCATGCGCGGCTTCGGTCACATTTCACATCTCTTTGATTGATTGATATGGCCTAGCAATTCACACCTCTTTGATTGATTGATTTAGTCGAACACTTCAGATCTCATTGATTGATTGATGTGGTCTAAGATTTCAAATCTTTGTGATTGATTTGGTCTAACATTTCACACCTCTTTGATTGATTTGGTGTAACATTTCACATTTATTTGATTGATTTGGTCTATTTCACATATCTTTGATTGGTTGATTTGGTCTAACACGTCACATCTCATTGATGGATTCATTTTGTCTAACATTTCACATCCCTTCGGTTTATTGATTTGGTTTAAAATTTCTCATTGCTTTGGTTGATAAATTAGAGTTTCCACGCACGTCAACAGCTAAGATCATTAGAGAAATAAGTGAGGTGCAAGTTTTTTTTATTGCGGGAAGTGACGATGATCTTCCATAGCTGAATGGTGAGAACATGAGGCTTCAAATGAAGTACTTTCAAAAATCCAAATACCATTTGGAAACTTCCAAAGCCCATAACTCAATCATATAGATTAAATGGTATCAACTTTGGGCGAAAATCAGCTGAACGGTTTACGTGCTAGCGTTGACCACTGACGGACGAGCAGACAGACACAGACGTTTTGCCGTCTACCGATTTTTCTGTGTCAAAACTCCACAAACCATGGATTTTAGCTACACCGCGCGTTAAAGAAAGTAATTTAACATATAAAACAACAGGATTTTCGGTCGGAAATACTCCGTTTTCTGGCGCACGATTACAATACTTTTTCCTACATTCGCAAGTGCGAGAAAGTAAAGAATTGGTTGGGTGATTGCTGGCATTAATATGAATGCATCACAATTTTGCTACTAGCGAGGCACAGCCAAAGATTTATTGACATAAAATTCAATAGGCATGAATTTACAAACGAATGAAAGAAAGTTATGGTTATGAACAATAGTAGATGGAAAGCACTCAATTGATTCAACATTCAGTAAACGCAAAAATTAATCGTTTAGGAAAAATTTCCATTGTAACGTGAGTAAACATTTAATCTTGCAAAATACCATAATTTGATTATAACAAATTGAAATGTGGAAACGAATCAAATATATTAGAATGAGTTGACCCAAAGATAATAAACCGTATAATGTCTGATGTATATTAATAATCTAGAACAAATAACACACATGAAACGTGATACTGAAGCATTGTAACATCTAAAGCGAGGTAGTTGAATCACAAAGCAAATCACATTCAGCTAAATCCAGTTCCCGGTATGTTAAACATTTTGACTACGTGCTAACGTATCAAGAGAACAATTTGCATCATTTATTAAGGTTGTTTAACAAAAAGAGTTGTGAAATGTGGCCGTGTACTATATTATATAAGAATACGATTGCACGCGCTTGTGGTGAAGTCATTGGCAAGGGAGTTTATTTGTGAGTTTATTCTCGCAATTCCCAAACATGCTAAATAAAGAGTTATTGTTCGTAACTGAATACGATATAAATTTCCAGTTTCTATTGTTGGCAATACTATAAAAACAAAGCTGCAGGGAACCACAATACTGCATTTTGGCGAAACACGAACATTTCATACAACACATTGTTATAAATGTTTTAGCTCTCCACGAAATCGTAAAACGCAAACTATTGGGAAGCTGGAAACTAACATTACCTGTTCATTCCAGTAAAACAATTAAAATTGCGGAGCTACCTCTCATCATGCCCGCACTGCACGGCAGACTGCGACAAAGGGAAGTCCGTCGCTGTAGCGTAGTGCTCTGAATAGCGAGCAAGGTAAACCAGTATTCGAAATCGGTGGATCACATTTTGTGCCAGAATAATCATCACATGTGAATAGCCATTTCAAATAATTGGTTACTTCCGTGATAATGCTTTGGTCTATATTTCAGAGCTAATTAACATTATTAATTTTAAACAATTATGAATCTTTGGCTCCAGAAAAGTGATGACCAATCATAGCAACGAATTCTTTGTGGCTAATAGCGTGTGTCACTGCTTTTAGCGGTTGGAGCGAAATCTGATACTTTTGCAGAAAGTGATTCCCACCTCGATTAAATTAGTTTATATGAACCCCCTGTGGCATTTGTTTGTTGAAAAATTATTGCATTTAAAGAATATTTGAAAGAGAGGAAAGTGAATTTATATACACTGTGATGATCCAATTTTCATTACAATTGCTGAAATTGGACAGTAATCAAACATTGAATATTTCTCGAATCTGCATCTCCAATATTAAAACCAGAGATTCCTTTATCAGAACAACGAATTCCCACTACTCTTTCTCGCTCGTCATTATAAAGTGAATCATTATAAACGGCTTAATATAATTCCCTGACGCCATATATTTCATCCCAATACCTACTATTCGAATAGTTTTGATATCATGTTCATATCCTGATCGAGATTGACAACTCATTTGGTTATTATATTCATTATAATGATTTGTAAAATACTATGCTGGAGACAATGCGAAACAGACAGAGTAGTAATATTAGAAACTCCTAATTCACATTACAAAAATACATTTGTTCGTACAAGGACTTTATCAATGTTAAATAGTAAAAGGGATTCAGTGACTATGGGATATGGAAATTCTGTTACAGTTATAATGGTCTCCTGGAGGTATTATTTATTCTCAAGCGTAACTATTGGTACAAATTGCAATTTGTGAACGTTCCGCAACAAAAAAGAGTGCCAGTTTCATTTGTTCCAATCTGCGTCCGTAAATGGAGTTCGAAGCTTTTGTTCTTTTATTGGAACATTCACGAGTCGATCCCGATCACATTGTAACTTTCATATTGTAATTCGAAGCAAAACATATATTCTAATGTTCGAAATATCAACGAATCGATAAATTAACGTTTAGTTCTTTATTAAATTGGCCATATTCCTCAATAAAGATATTATATGGGACGTATGTTTCAGGCACGTGGAACTATTGTATTCCTCAGATATTCTTTGGGAAGATAGTTCCATGGGATAATTCGGCTAATGTTAAAGCTATCAAAGGTAAGAACGTTATGTTTCTTCAAAAAAGCATTTATGACGATAATTCATGACCCTGTTTGAGCGTGAATGATTTTCATAATATTCACCATCTTTTAAAAATTATCAATATTGCAAAGATAATTATTAATGTTTTCAAATATTTATTGAATCTTTACAAATAATGGAAGGACGTATACGTTCTTGAAGCACCAGTAGTGTATTTATTTCCAATTCTACACACTTTACATTATTCTACAGTTTATTATAAGGACTTCGTGGGGCGACAATATTTTGCAAAAACTACACTTTACACTTCTATCGGTACCCACTTTGAATGATCTCTTCTTTCAACCACTTCTACCACTTTGAATGAAGCCGCAGAAAATACATCATGTAATATGAAGGAAAACACCCCATAGGGAGAGACACGGTCCGTCAGGGATCGAATCCATTCTAATGTACTTAACTCTTTCTGACCTAAATAATAAAGCCAGATGCACATGACGAGTGTTCACGTTTCAAATACGATGAGCAACGAATACCTGAACCGGTGCAATGCCTCAGAGTTCATCAATCAGTACAAATTGTATCCGCTGAAGATTGTTGCACTAGCCAACCCGCTTGACGTGACCGTGTTACACCCTTTCGGGTTGCAGCATCCCCTACAATTGTTGTAAGACACGATGACTGTCACGTGACGACAACAGGCTCCTATGCACTAAAGAGGCATCTCGGCCGCGCGAAACCACGGGGGACTCTCGCAGTCAATGTAGGAAAGAGATGCGTGGTGACGCAGTGGTTCCACGCAATGCTTTGATTTTTTTAAGGATGATCTGTGGGGCTACTAGAACCAAAAACATTAATTCACGATTCATTACGATTTTAAATAAAACATAAAAAGGGAAATAAGGCAGAAGGTTGATTTTTTTAATATCTGCACAAAAATCAACCAAATCAACTGCCACCAGATTATGTGCCATTGTTAAATACCGAATTATATTCTGTGGCAGGCTATTACACACAATTGCAGTTTCAATAAATTGGTTTTCTCTTAACCGAATTCACTGAATGAAAAATAAGTATTATAAATGAACTGATGATTAATATCTTGTACAATGAAGGTGAAGAAGATTAATAAGTAGAAAAAGATGAAGATAAAAAATAAGAAGAAAGAGGCGTTATCTAGGCCTCATAAAATGTTCCATGTTCATTTTCCGCACCTTGTATTCTGTACAGTTCAACGTGTTTCTGTACATTTGAATGTTTTGAAGCCGCGGTTCAGCTGGTTCCCGCCAGCCGGTCCTCACCCGGACACGACCGTCTCGCCCATGCCCGAGAGGGCCATCTCCGGCGCAGAGCGGGGCGTGACCTCGCATCAACCGGGTGCAGCCACGGCCCTCTTCTGAGGAGCCTTCCCCCCCGCCTCCAGCCCTCTCCCCCGCCGCCATCCCTCCTCTCCCATCCCCTCCCTTCCCCCGCGCCATCCAATTAGCAGAAGCGCGTCCCCCGGGCCCGCGGCGGCGGCGTGCCATACTCCGACACCGCCATCGCCCAAGTACTCAGCGCTACGCGTGTGCGGCGGTGCTGTCAGCAGCAACAGCCACAGTCGCCATTCGCCCTTGATAAAGTCGGCACCGCCGTCCCATCGCAATCACTGTCGCTACCCTTTCCACTCTCCCCGCCTCCCTTTCCAGCCAGTCGTTACCACAGCAATCATCGTCCCTGTCACCTCCTCCAGGTATGAGTGTATTCACCACCATCTGATCCTCAAAGGCACGTTTTTAAATAACGTATTCTCTAATAACCAATTTTTGCTTTACCTTTATCACGACTACGTGATCTAACCACACTGGCTCCTTATAATTCTCCACCACCAGTCGCCAATCTTCTCGTGGAGACATTTCAACACTCAGCCTACTCCACTCCCATCTCTTGACTGTCACACATAGATAAAATGTAGCTGATGAAAATCCTATAATCTCAAACCTTTGTCATCAGAATTAAGATTACTGTACTGTCATCGCAGCTAGCACCTCAACTGGCTGCAACAAGACTCCACCTTTTGTTAACGACCATCGGTATACCATCTCTATTACCAAACAAATTTGCATCATTCCGACCACAGGCGCTGGCACCTTTCTGACGTTTCGAATCAAATCTTTCTCTATTTTTCCGTACATATGTTCTTATCATGGAAAGTGAATTTGCTGGCAACAGTTACTGATGCAAGTTCTGATGCCGTGAAGATCAATACTCTTAACGTTGCCTTCGCTACGTCCACTGCTTCTTTCTTTGTACCATCAGCTTCAATGTGAAATGCGTGTAAGGCGCTGGCTTTACTCTTGCACATCAAGGTAACAAACATTAACAGATCCAGTCAACGACGATGACTAACTCCATCATCGCTTCGTTTTTTATTGATTGATGTTAGCAGATTTGTGAACTGCTGTAGTTATTAGTTCAGTTTCTGTGGAGAAAATTATCCAGGAAAGTCGTGGTGTTGCTCACACGTGTGAGTTGCTATGCAGACCTACAAGTGGACTTGCGTGGAATATCCCCCTTCAGTTATTTCTCCAAGCGAGGCAAGCTCTAAACTTTCATGGGTCTTTTGATATGTGTGGAAATGAAGTGCACGCAACTGTCAGTGAATGTGAGTAAGGGGAGAGGATAGCTCCAGGAAGAGGAAGGAAAGATCATGTGCGGTTCATTGCGCGTTTGTTAGTATAATGTTCCCTCCTTTGTCTAGTAATGATCGGAGAAACCACAGAAAACTACAAGAACAGCCCCCGTCCTAACAGTAGTTGAATTCCTGCACCTAAATTCGAACATTTTCACCGTCGGGACTAACTGTAGGACCTCCCGGACCTATCCGCTACAGAGACTACGGTAATCTTTGCCCTGAGTTAACTTAACCGGTTGATCACCGGAAATGGCTTTTTTACGGAAAATATTGTACTTTCACCCGATTAAATATACCAAAATAACAACTTTTAATATTATATCAATCATTATATTATTAAAGTCTGCACGAACTGGTAATATCATCCTAAACTCCACAGTTGCCGTGTCAATACGATCGCATTCCCTGTCATAATGATTGTCAATTATCGTAATGAACGCTATCATATTATTCAACAATCTTCACCAGCACAGACTCTAATGCGGTATCACCTCCAATCCTTAATCACTGCTGCAGTGAAATTGGTAGTCCTACTGAAGTTGTTGCCATTTGTGTCACGTTACAACGAGAGCGCAGTATTTCAAAGTGAACGAAATCACGGTGACAGGTTTCCAGGAAATATCGGCTGAGAAGAGAATTCTGCATTGTCTGTTTGGTGTTATTGAATTAAAACGCGAAACAGATGTGAGAGAGGTTGCGGTTTTGCTCGTCCGTTTGTATTTCCGTACTTGGAGACATGGAAGGTGCGCAAAGCATATTAAAGCAGAGAGAAGCAGAAACATGATATTCACTTAAAAATATAAATTGATTGAATGATTTGTCTACAGGTGGGGAACGAAAATAAGTAGTTTAAGTTATTCCAACGTACTCGAGTATCCGTTTGTAAAGATCTAACGAATTATGTTTCCTTGTATTTGTGTCTATATTATTTTATCTATGCGTGAATACATGCACTTCGTGATATAACTAAAAAAGAAACTACTTTTCTGAAGATTCCTCCTCAATCCAATATACTCGTGTGAGACAATGAATGTGTAAACGACTTTTTTGTTATTGTCATTCATTTACACATATACAAAAGTTCTATATAATTGCACACTTCAAAATAACAGTGTGGAACACCTACGTCTGAGAGAGACCTAAAACTTGTTCTGAATATTCTTCTTCTTGTGTGAATAATATTTTGTTTACCTAGAAACTACTGATACATGTATTTTGCAATATATTATAATAATTTTCAATGTTAGTTTTAAATTATTTTCAGTTTCTAAGCTAAGGCAGGACAGACATTTTTAGAAAATTTCCATTATTTGCGTTTGTGCAGGGACACAGAAAGCCAAGTTAAAGTGTTGAAGTATTACAACGTTTAATATGTTCTTACGATTGCACTATTGTTCTCTACATCAACAGATTTTGAGAAACGATTTCGACAGGAAGGTGGCCAGTCTGGGAGAGCACAGGGCTTTCTACGAAACGATTACGCATGGTGCGGGTTTCAATTTTTTTGTAAGCGTTAAAATATGAAAGTATGTGTTCAGAAAGGTTCTATGAAAGTCGTAAATGTTCAAAGAGTAAATTCTTACTTAAACAAATTCAGAGGAACAAAACGACGCTCTCTCTATCCTTCCTGAGAATGCGACTTTTCACAATGATTCATAATATGAAAACTAGTTATTGCTTAAGTACATTCAAAAATACTTCAGGCGAACAAAATATGTAGAAAAAACCATTGTCTACTGTAATGGACCACTGACAATCCACGGTTTATCAACGCCAACGTCAAATCAGTAGCCAGTGAGAGTGGGTGGCAACTTGTGACAGATGCAAAAGTTGGAATAAACTTATCTTCCTTAGTTTACAATACTTTTTTTTGTTTTTTTGTTTTTAGTATATGCTGTAACTTGATTCACTTCTTTCACATTTTTCAAAATTCTATATATTTAATATAAGTATACCAAATAAAGTGAGTGAAATACTGGATATAAGCATACTATTATAACCTTACTATTAGCTGTTTGCATTTGCTGAAGTAGTCGTTAAAGTCACGTTATAGACTGATATAGGATAGGCAAATATCAGCAACTTTTCTCAATTTCATGATATTTATGTGTATAAATTCGTGACTTTCTTAGATTAAAAATAATGCTAATAGATAATAATTCAACTAAGCTAACAATATTCAAGGTAAATAACGTGGTTGAAATTCCTGAAAATTTAAAGTACTGCTTCACTACCCGGTGCTTCGCCCCTGGAGGTGGGAGCGAGCGGTCAACGCTCCGCCCTCTAGGGGATTTCGCGGGTCGCACGCCAGCACCAGAAGCGCCCGAACGGCGGTAGAGCGGGATGGATCTCACGGCGTTGGATTGCGGGGGCGGGCGGAGGACGAAGAGTTAGCGGCGCAGCTGTCGGCGCCGGGCGCCGCGACGCCTCGCGTCGAGTGTCCATTCCACCTCCCCTCCCCCTCCCGCCCTCCGACCTCATCCCCGGATCTCATCTTCGTCCCACTCGTCGCCTGCCTCCGCCGAAGCCACCAACGGCGTCCCCATCGCAGGCGCTCACACATCTCTCCAGACCGCCAGCTCAGGCCCGCTCCTTACGTTCCCCGCCGCCGGTCATCTTGTCCACCCGCTGTGACACAGTCGTTCTTAGAACCCCGTCTGCTGCAGCTTCCATCTTCACGTGGCTTTCCGCCTCCACCTCCGGATTCTTCTCCTCCACCTCTCTCCGCCTCTTCCATCGCAGCCGCAGCCTGCACCTCCGTGACAACATCGCTTCCTCTGAGAGGGACTCCCACAGTCCCTGTCTTTCTACCTTCGGTGCCGCGTCCGTCTACATTGCGGCCTCCGTCTTCAACCTCTCTTACGTGCACATCCATCTCCGCCTCATTCTTTGCGCAATAGTCGAAGCAGGGTTCCTATGCAACGGCCTCCGTCTCACACTTCCGGCACCGACCCAACTGGTTTCGTAGCCATTTCTGGCACCTCCGCTGGCTCCCGACGTCGCCTCTTTTGCCTCCGTTTCACTCTCCATTTGTCTTCCCCCTAAACCTCCTTCTACGCTTCTAACATAGCCCATCCTTTTCTGTTTTCCACGCAACATGATCCGTCACTCTCATCTCGACTTCCACACCGCCGTCTCCGTCTCTATCTCCTGCTCCGCCATCGTCGCCTCTCCTTCCTTATCGCTGTCCTCTTTCGCCTCCCTCGATTTCCACCCCATTGGCTTAGTCACAATCTCTCCCACTTCACTATCACAAGTGCCTTAAACCACGTCTTCTTGTGACTTTGGCCACCGACTCTGGGAGGTCGGTACATTTGCCGCCAGTGCGTTGCCAAAATTCTTGCCTCCATCTAGTTGCATCATCTCCACCGGGAGAGGTTGCTCAGGGTGTCAACTGACGACACTCCAGGGCCTATGCGTAGGAGGTCCTAGGTTCGAGCCCCGACGGTGGCAGGATTTTCGTCGCTAGCTAGGTAGCCAAGGTTCATTCGCCGTCTTGAGGAGAATTCTGGTGATCGGCTGCTCTGATCGGTAGATTTCCGTGGTTTCTCCAATTAGGCGAATGCCGGGCAACGGACACGCGCGATTTATCCTCTCTCGTCCTTGTCGTATCCTCTCACTCTCATACACACACACACACACACACACACACTAACATGCACTACACTACCACACATTCCGGGGTGTGGTCGGGAGTTTAGAGCGGGGATGGTGCCCCGCATGAGGGAAATACCTGGTTGAGTAAAACCTTACAAGCCGACGGTAGGTCCACTTACGGGACTAACGACTTCAGCTGTTATCACCTATCAATCACCAACAGTCATCACCAATCAATCAATGAATCAAATCCACTTGCATCACCTCCTCAATGTCCATGTCATGCCCTTCACGTCTACGGCGTGTCTCTGCAGCGCCCTTCGCACCCACGCCTCCCAAGCCCCCTCCTCTTCTGCCTCCGCACCCGCCCCGCCCCGCCCCGCCCCGCCCCGCCTCGTCGGTCGCCGTCACTGCGAAAACCGAGCGCAGCGCGCGCCAGGGCGGCGTCGAGGAGCGCACTCGACGCGGCCGCGGGGCCTCTGGGGATCGAACTGGATGCTCCGAGGAACGTGAAGCCTTCCCCATCCCGTCCTTCCGCCTCGTATCGCCACTCCTCCCACCTCCCGCTTAGCTCCAGATGGTACGGCGTGAATGGGAAGTATGCAGTCAACTCGCAGCGTACAAGAGAAAGAGGGAGGACGTAGGAAACGCGATGAAATTGCGTGATAAAAGTACATTAATTCCAATACTCGTTAGAAATTTGTTTATACTTAATTATGTGTGAACGACGTGAGGAACGAAAGCTCTCTCACGTAACTTTACAATAAGTTTCTTCACGTACTTTACAATAAGTTTCTGCGAGTTTGTGTAAACTATTTTGTTTCTGGGATATTCCAAGTTCGTATATATTTGATCATTTTCCGTACATGCGGTGCTCTTCGCCGGGACAGATGGCCTCGTCCTTTTTTGAAGAACTTGTTCAAGATTCTGAACGCTGATTCGATAGCAACACTTATCTACATAGATATACTAAATAATAATGCAATGTAGCAAGCCTGTCTATGAGATAACACCGGGTTCCCATGAATCGATTACGCATGACCATGATTTTTTTGTTAAACATCCAATAAGCGTTGGAAGTTTAAACTGTAGGTTTACTAGAATAACCCTTGTGCATTCTGCTATCCCATACAACTTGCATTTTACCAATGTGATTTTACTCCGTGGGTGGGCATCTGAGCAATGGCCCTTATCCTCACTCCTTGGGAGTGCACAGGTACTCCGTTTGAATGATGTCCGGATACGCCGGGGCGTGGTAAACGCATCTGCCCATAACTTGTAGCATTTTGGGTTGGTGCCGGAGTGGCTAACGCCACCACTGCGTCGACATAAGTCGCTGTCCGATGCCTATGAGTATCGGGCGCGAAGCAAAGGGCCTAACTCAGGTCACTCGGTCCGCTACAGCTGGAGAGCGTGGAACCCGTGCCCTCAACGCAGCCTCCTTTGCGATGGGAGTACTACCGAGCACGTGAGCACGCAGGGTGTTTCCAATTCTCTGCCAGAACTTCTCTATGTGAGATCACAACACTTGGAAGTGGCCCCAATCCCACCAGCTGGTCACTTAGAGATAGGAAAAGTTCTAATAATATAAGTGCTAAACCATAAAATAGCTACGCCTTTCGTAAAAATCCTAAACCATCAAACAGTAACTCCTTTACAAATAATAATAATAATAATAATAATAATAATAATAATAATAATAATAATAATTATTATTATTATTATTATTATTATTATTATTATAAAACCAAGAACAACCTACCGTGCGTTCCACCGTTGGCATTTCCTCTATTGTTTTGTGACTGTTAAGCATAAATGCATCTTAAATAATTTTGAGTAAATTAAAAATTACGCTGGACAACAGCGTTCATTCCCGTAGCTTATCTGAGTGCAACTGACTTCATGCAGGTGGCATTTGCAACGTGTCTCAGCGCGCAAAGCGTGGATCGTGCGTTGTGCTTCTCCCTCATGCGCGGGCGGGGCGCTCTTCCGGTTCGTCTCATCGCATCGCCCCGCAAAGGGCGGCGCTGCACCGGGAATCGATGACCCGTTGCACCGCGGCGCGCGACCGGCTGCCTACCCATCCAGGCGCCTCGCGCCAACCCTCGCCCCCAGCACGGCGCACCGCGCCTCTCGCCTGCTTCTACTTTCTCGCCGTACCTATTTACGTAGTACAGACAAAGTATACTAACGAAAGAGCAAACATTTGCGATTTTTTGATAGAGGATTCGTATTGCCGGGTCATGACATTAAAAAGTGCATAATTTCCATTCTTGTATGTAACAAATTACTTTTCCAAACACGATGTGTAGTCAGAATCAACATTTTGTGAGTTCTTAATACAGAAAAAATTGATGAGGTCAAAATTGTCTGTCTGTCTAATTGTGAACAACGCCAAGGCCTAAGCTGTTCAGACGATTTTATCCAAAATTGATACTCTGTGATTGGCCGAATTCGATAAGCGCATCAAATGAATCAAATCTACTTACATCACCTCCTCAATGTCCGTCTCATTCCCTTCACCTGCACGGCGTGCCTCTGCACCGCTCTTCCCATCTACACCTCTCAAACCCCTTTCTCTTCTGCCCATAGAGGGCCATGCGAGTTTGAACATTTTGAAGAAACTTTAAATGAAATCTTTAAAAATTCCACATTTTCTAAAAAAAATACTATATTTTTTGCTTGACGTTTCTTGGGATGTAGTAAAGGACGGTTAAAAATAGCGCTGGACTCATTTTTGTACAACTTTCTCAATTTACGAAAACTACAAAAGTTAGAAATAATGTCAGAAAGCACGTGCTGTTGTAGCGTTATTAGTTGTTTAGCCACATACAGAATTGTTACAGAGAAAGAAGCAATCACACAGTAATATACTCGTCTTCGTACTCATAACTTAAAATTCGATATTCTATTTCATCGCTATGACTTTCAAAAGGTGATATCAAATGAACATTAACAGCTAAATTATCTGAGTCGACACCAAGTCGTGGCTTGAGTCAAGGAATCACTGGCTGGATGCAACACTTGTGCTTTCTGCTCTTATCGAACGCTTCCGTTGTTTTCGTTTGATAAATTACAGTCGGATGCGCAAGCAAAACCAATAACAACGGGAAACGGTTCACGTGCAACCATTCCTTTTCCACCCTGTCACCACTCCTATCCCTAGATGAGTCTTATTCTTAAATAGCCCAGCATCCATTGATTGAGAATCTCGCATTGATAAATTAGACATATCCGTAATGTGAGATATTGCGACCGCTTGTGAGACTCCCAAAACCTAATAATATCCTTAATTCTGAGATAAATAAATACATAAATATCTAAATATATAAATAAAAAAATATGCGAAGGCGAAGTATGAGAAGGTAAAAGTATGAATATTTCTTAAGTTAAAGAGGGACACTGTATTAAACAACATATTACATTGCAGATAAATTATATTGTGATAAATGCATATTCCCGTACGTATATTTTGTATTCTTACAAAATATCATTATTCTAGATTTTTAATTAGAGTTCCTTGTTTTCTCGTGAAAAAGGAGATTAATTTTCATTGTATTCGCATGTTACAGTTCTTCCTTAAGCCCACTGACACTCGAATACTAGGTGTATCATGAAGCCTCTTGCTCGACATTAAGGATCGAAGTGTGAACTGAATAACTATGGAAGATTCCATCGCGATACACAGCATAGTTTTAAAGATCTACTGGGTAAATGTTAAGCAATTATGTTTTTTATAGAAAAAAACATTTTGAAGGAAACGTAAGTTGGAGTCGTCACATTATGCCTTCTACGATCCATGTCATATCATTGCATAAATACCTATGCATGATAGACCCACCGTGCTAATCTGAAATGAATAATAGAAAAGGATGGTCAATTAGAAACACGTTTATCAACTGAATCTCCATCCATGCCACCGTATCCATATGGAATTAATTGTTCTAAACCATTAAATAACAAATCACAATAATCGGTGACTAGGAATGTACCCAATACTTGCTTCGTTTAACACATCTATTAGGCACAAGTCAACGAACTGCCAAATTACTCAGTCAATCTCTGACAATTTGTCAATGCATCCTTTCCACTAATGAGCAATCAATAACTCTCGCGAAATCTGTACATCATTAGCAAACCGCAAAGCTCCATATACTGACGAAAGAACTCTTGGCGATGGATCCAGGCTACAATTGCAGTGATGAAACAAGTGTTCACTAACGATCGTGAAAGAGGTTTTTACAGGAGGTATCGTTTGAATGCGGCAATCTGTACACGCGTAAATGCGCGGAACGAGTTTCTAAAAATTGGTTTATTTTTAAAGAAATTAAAATGGCAAGCAACTATTCAGTAATTACGTTTGTACGCGGAATAATATACATTTTTCTGACAAAAAGTATGAAAAATGATTTTATGAAAGGATAGCCCTGCGAAATAATTAAACATATGCAGCTTTAATTGTTAATGACTCACAGAAAGAGTATAAAGCTTTGAAATAGTGATTTCATAACATCGTTAGAACGGAATGAAGCAAGTTTTTAAAAGCAATCCTTCTAGAAATATGAGTAGAGATTGGGGGAGTGCAGATAAATGTTCAACAATGTGAAAACATTCCGGCCTAGTAAAAATCTATTTTATTCAATTATTCAAAAATAAGACAGTATCAAAACAAGATCTCATCAGAACAAAATATTCGCAACCAGTATCTCACAAACTGAATTTGTTAATCTTTTAGGAATTGTCGCTTGACTTATCTGTAGAAATTCAAGCAGACTATTTCAGTAAACGACAGTGTGAATACCTCTGTGCGTAGGATTTGTTCCTTATTTAAACTAATGATTTAATGAAAATGCAAAGTACGTCCAATTTCTCCACGTTCATAGTGGCGTGTGTCTATAAAACAAAACATACTTAACTAATAGGTAATTTAGAGATCTTTTTTCATAGTATTTTATCAACGAACATTCCCATGAACGACTCACTACATTCTAACAAGAGAAAGAAACAGGAAGCTGACAGTAAGTGAGACCAGGCAGGCGAGGCCAGCAAAGTGATGCCAATTGTAAAAGAAGGGGTATGCGAGGTCAGGTAGGTGAAGAGAGGAAAGTGAAAACCAATAAGCAGTCAGGCCAATATAGACAGCTAAACGAACACAAATAGGAGGACACCAAACAAACGAGCAACGAATACGTGAGGTCGCCGTGAGGTCGACTGGAGGGTGCGACAACGAGGGAGCGTTACCGCCGGGCTCAAAACCCAACGCAAGCAACGCCCTATCGGGTGTGAAATAGATTCCAACGCAGCCACCCTCCGCGCGCGTGGGTGCTAACGCCGCCGCGCGCTCGCTCGCTCGCGTGCACGCGCGCGTTTCGTGAGCGGGAGGGGGGAGGCGTGGCACGGGACGAGCCGACCGGCGCGTCGCTCCCCGTTGGTGTTCAGCTCGCCGCGAAGTCGCGAGTTCATTAAGCCGTGAGCAAGATAACACGGGGAGTGCATTTGTGTGGCGCATACGAAGCCTCGGTGCCGAGAGGGCGCCACCGCACGGGGGGCCCTCGCGAGGCGCACAGTGGGCCGACGCGCGAACGCAGCGGACAAAACGTTCTTTGATTATTTGATTGTTAGTAACTCCGGGCGCGTCAACTAGCAGGGTCATTAGTCCCGTGAGGGTAGTGCATGTTTTTTTCCTCGGGAGGTGGCGGTGGTCTTCCTCCGCTGGATGGCGAGATTCGGCGCCGAGCTATCGTCGGTAAGCGGGTTTTTTTCCAGCCAGGTCTCTCTCATCAGCAGGATAGCGCCCCAGCCGGGACAAGTTCTAAGCTCTCAGCCTGACTCCCGTCATGTCTGGTAGAATGCATGTTAGTGTAAGTGTGTGTAAGTAAGGGTGTAGATATAATATTGTTTCTTGTAGGTTTTATTAAATTTATTATATTTTTAAAGCAAATAAAAGTACCTTTAGAAAAAGTGAGAAGTTAAGAGAGAAAAAATTATAACCTTGAACAGTTAAGTTTTCCAAAAGTGTCTGAATTTATAATCGTTCCTCTTCTTAAAATTGCCCTATGTTTAAGGACGAATTCTCGGCTATCCGGGAGACGCCGCGTCGTTGGCTGGGGTGCCGACGTTTCGCCTGACATGTCGCAGGCTTCCTCAGGGCAGTGACGAGGTCGCAGGCTTCCTCACTGCCCTGAGGAAGCCTGCGATATGTCAGGCGAAAGGTCGGCACCCCAGCCAACGACGCGGCGTCTCCCGGATAGCCGAGAATTCATGGATTAGAGCCGCGGAAGCTTACGTATACTGTGTTTAAGGACATTCAAATCATAGGAAAATACTTTGTATACTGAACACTGGCCATTTTTCTTTTTCACATTGCGTAATATAAGTTGGTTTGAAATCCAGAATTTTGCCCGCTTGGTTTGCACCGTGCAAGTCACAGCGCAGCGCATCCGAGCCACGCGGCTCGCCCCGCTGCGGCGGCTGAGGTTTTGATCTTGTTTCAGATACGCGCTTTTTTATTTCCTCCAGGCCATTTTGCCTCCGCGTTAAGAGAGAGATCCACGATTTGTTTTATTGAATGGAAGGCTGTTGGGAAAACAAAATTAATTATATGGAAAGTAGAAATTAAAGTTTGTGGCGCGGGAAATAAAGGGGAAGTGCTCCTTCCTGATTCTAATTAAAAATGATCAGAACTGAATTGGATCTAGCGAGATATTTTTCATTATCGTTGTTATCGGCAAACCAAAAAACTACGTCTGACATAATTATATTTTTAAAATACGAAATAAAATTTAATCATTCGAACACCACGATGTCTCTTGTCATACACGAGATTTAAATATGTGGAGATCGATTTTTTCAATATAGTTGCCTTTCAATACGGAAATAACTTGAAGTATAGGTTGTTTCTAAGATTATGAAACAGAAGATCACTCTACATAATGCTTTTATGTAAAGTAAATGAACGATTACGGCTGATTTCTCAGTAAGGCTTAAATATTATGACAAATGACTCAGCACATGTTTAATAATAATAAGCAACAATTTTTATTAAAAAAACAAAGCAATACTTTTGACATTAGAATAGTAACACGTTTTAGAACTTCAGTGACGAAAACAGCTTGGAAATATTATTGTAGGGTTGTAGTACTATATTTCAAAGTTAAACTCCTTTGAGGACTTCCATGCCATAATAAAATATTTGAATCATTTTACATATTTACGCATATTATTATAAGTATTGGAAACTTTCACTATATTTCTGCTGTATTACATAAATACTGTAGTTTTAAAGTTTCTAAGCTTCAGGCATATGAAAGAAGTTATATCTCTTCCCTAATAGCCAACAGAATAATATATTTCATTGAATAGTTTGTGATACGGCTACAATTATTATGAGCTATTATTACGGCTATGAGTTATTACTATCAAAATGATGGAATGTGATTTATAAATGTTGTGGCGACACGTGACTTATTGTGAACAAGAAATAGTCCAAAGGAATTGATGCTTCATCATCTGTTTAGAAATGGAAAGCACAGTCGATAATTTAATACTAATCAGTAGTATTCATCAGTTGTATCGATGAAGAAAATATAATCGATTCCTGATAAACAAATGCATGTATTTGGCATTTGGAGTCGGCTGTTCGTCTTTCTGTCAAGCTAACGGGAACTCCCATGCCAAGGCCTAATTTAATTCCCATGCTTAAGTGTAAGGGAGACATGAGGCGAAC
Organism: Gryllus longicercus; assembly: GCA_038098605.1. Lineage (NCBI taxonomy): Eukaryota > Metazoa > Arthropoda > Insecta > Orthoptera > Gryllidae > Gryllus > Gryllus longicercus. The sequence continues at coordinate 51,505 of JAZDUA010001133.1, forward strand.
ATGACCAATTTCCTTCTTCATAACTAGCTATTTAAACTCCGCCTGCCTTATAGTTACAGAAACTGTGACTATTTTTCAAAAGAAAAGCAATAACTCTACCTTTGCCTCGATCGGGAATGGAACCCAAGATCACACCACGGAAAGCTAGTACGCTGCCTATTAACCATCCTACAAGCACGATATACAAATACTGCATTAAATATTTAATATATTGAAGACGACTCTTTGAAACTCAGAAATACTCTTCATGGTGTTTCGAAAGGAGAACTTACTTTGAATGATAAAACTAACAGCACTCAATGACCTAACAGTTCGGTTACAACAAACAAGGGGACTCCAATTCTCGACACCCGCTTTGATGTTGAAGAACCTTCAAGGATGAAAGATAAGACTCATTGAATGGATAGTGATGTAGTCAAAGAGGATGGTGTATTGGAGAATGTGTAATGTAATAAGGGTGCAAAAGGTAGAAGGTACTTGCCTGATATTAAAAAAAATACTACAGGCCTCACTCGCTTCACCGTAGGAGATCTAGTTCCCTTTACCTTAATAATCGCCTTTAAAAATTCTCTCTGAAAATTGAGAGTAAACAAAAAAGTAATGATCAAAAATGCAATAATCAAACCGTTATTTCACACATAAATACACACATGTAGGTATTAAACATCATGCGTACAATATCACTACCTTTTAATTGTTCTGAACGGAAAATGGACTTCACTGAATTCACTAAGCTTTCATGAATCAATAGGTCAGAAGGTTTGAAAAAGAGTAAATTGACTTCACTTTGAAATACACACTGCCTGCTAGTATAAAATACATAGAATATGACAAGCCCCATGAAAAAGGTACGGTTATTTGGATAAAATTATCAAAGCTCGTTGGCGATATTTTATAACAAAAATGTATCATTCCTGTGAAACATAAAAACTAGGTACGGCGGTAAACAAGCAACAAATTTTATTTAATGGTACTAGCTATGTAATAACTAGCTTCAAATTTTATTTGCATGGAAAATGAAATTTCAAGAAAACGTCGTCAGAAAGTGAAGTTAATTAGCTATTCAACAAATCATGGTATTATATCCGCATTTTTAGTCGATGGATTTCTGGTCTTTGGACGAACATTCTGATAAAGATGCTGTCATTTACCTAAATGGTGAATACTTATTACACAGAGAACTTAATTATTTTAAATAGCCAACGATTTTAAATTTAAAGGGTTGTTTGCACTGTTTAAATTTGAAACCAAATTTACCTACTATAGTCATATTACGGAGGCAGAATCAGTCTCTAATGGGTAAAAACACTTTTGTAGCAGAAAATATCTTATCTATTTTGTTGAAAATAATGTAGTATTATTTAATATACTATTTGCTAGCCGGCAATGCAAGGTCAGCCAATCGCTTTTTGAATCCAACCGCGCTAATTCCCCATTGGACCACCGGCGCCCAGAGGAAAGCTAGCCGGGGGCGGAGGGGGGCGGGAGCTGTGGGAGGGGAGGGTGGCGCAAGTCGTTAGAGCGGCCGTTAGCGCCTGAGGCGAGCGGGCGCGGCGCCGCGGCGCGGGCCGCCGAGACTAACTGCCCTTCGCGCCCTTTGGCGGCCCTTGGCTGACCTCCCCGCCACGCCCTCCCCGCCCCCCGCCCCCGCGAGCCTCGCGCTTTCGCTCCGCGCCTGCGCGTGCCACCCGAAGCGGGCGGTGCTTGTGTGTGTATGTGTGTATATATGACAGGGAGAAAGAGATGGGCTGTGGGTTCGTGTGTGAGTGAACGAGTGGGCGGGCGTGGTGGGAGGGTCAGTGTAACAATCAGAAGACGGGGGTTGGAAAGCTGGTGGGTGTGCTGGAGCCAGGTGTGGAGTTTGTTGGTGGGTGCACGGAAAGGAGAGGGAGGTGAACTAATAGAAACAGCGGGTAGCTCAGAGAGAAGGTTTCAGGTTCAATAGAGGGCGAACTGAATAATCTGACTGGTAGATGTGCAGAAAGTTGACAGCGTGGAAATTGGGCGAGAGGGCGTGAGGGCGAGAGGGCGGAAAATTCGCGAATGGTAGGGAGGGTTCGGTATGTGAAATGTTACATTTATGGTTTTTAAGTTTGATGAGTTTGAGAATATCTAATTTCGTGTGTCGGTGAGCTTTTTTATTGGTGAGGGAATAGGTAGGTGCAATGGTTAAAGGTACCAGTAAATGTTTCAGGTCAATATATCGATGTTTTATTTCTGGTCTCAATCTACTCCCGAAACTCTACGAGTCACGCCACTATATAGTTTTGTGTCGTATCGGGCATTTAAATGACTCCACGAGGAGATTGCAATACGACACGCACTGCGCAATTACCTTCTCTGCTGTCATATTATTCCTGATCGGTTTGCAGCTCTGGAGAGCGTTTATTGGTGGTCTCAGCTTTAGGTAGCTGAGAAGGTTCCTTGTTAGGTTGTGTGGTTGTTTGGTTAGCAAGTTAATTAGTTGGTGATTGGTGTTGATAGGCAGTGACGAGGAGAGTTCCAGAGGAAAATGAATTTGATTGTTCGCGATTCTGGGCGAGTTAACTTCTAGCATCATTAGTCCCATAAATGTAGTGCATTTTTTCAGGCGGCGGCAGCGGTGACATTGCCCCGCTGAATGGCTAGATTCGGCGCCGACCTACCGTCTGCTAACAAGATTTTCCCCAACCAGTTGTCTTTCACCGCCCCAGCCGGAACAAGCTCAAAGCTCCCGATTGGTCTCCCGGTATATGTGGTAGTGTAGTGCATGTTAGTGTGTGTGTGAGAGAGGTAGGAAAGATCGCGCACTGTCCGTGGCCCGTTTGTTGGGGTACTACCCCGGAATTCACCTGGCGTTGTCCGAAGAAATCACGTAAAGCAACCGATCAAAGCAGCCGGCCGCTAGAATTATTTTACAGTCCGCGACTGTATTCGACCTAACTGAAAAGCTAGTGTCGCAAATCCTGCCACTGTCGGGACCCGAACCTAGGACCTCAGCACTGCAGCGACATCAGTTGATCCCCTGAGCCACCTCCCCCGGTCCCTGAGGAGGAGACGTGTTGGACTGGCGAGCATGTGGGCGGATGTGTGGTCGCGTTGTTGGGGGCGTGGGAGGGGTCGACTGCATGCGAAGCAGAAACTGGAGTTTTCCCGCGAACCGCATCGGACGCGCGGGGGCGAGTGCCGCTGGTAATTGGATACAACCGGAGAATTACGCTCAGCGGAGACGAACGTGGGCTGAATGTAACCTGAGCGGCGCGGGGCGGCGCGGTGCGGCGCGGCGCGGCGCGGCGCCGCGGCCAAAGGGCAGGTGCGGTCTCACCCTCGCGCTCGTGGGGAGCGGGGGGCGGTCGCTTAAGCCTCAACTCTACTCCAGCGACCCCTTCACCTGCTATGCTTACAACGCATTCCTGCACGGTGGATAGCGTGTACAGTAGTCTTCAGTACTAAAACCATCCGTTTTCGTTAGGCTATGGCCTGTTATCACGAGGCAACGAACTATCGTTTCATGTCTAAATTCACCTTCATTTTTCAGTTAACGTCACACGTGCTTCACATGCAACATTCTCGTCACCGAAACTAAGTGAACGTTATTGTAAAACATTACAATCATTCGAGTGACGGTCACAGTGAGGAATTGAAGAGTCCTCAGAACGAACACCACCGAGACCGAAATGTGCTTATCGTATTTGGCGACAGGCCGAGGATGTACAAACGCAAGTTTCAATCACCAAAAATCCGTGAAAAAGTTTGTACTTCATTTATTGTTTTGGGTAACTTCCAGTTTGTTTCTGTAGATAAAACATTGGAAATTAAACATATGTGACTCTAATCAAACACAAACTCAAAAGAAAAAAAAGGCAGATTTCGATGTTAAAAATATTTACGTTTGAGATACATTGTCTTTCAGAGACGAGGAGAAATGCTAATATAATTATTTTTGTATTTTAGAAGGAAGCATCCTCAAGGCGCACGATTATGTACGTTATCTTTTCTTTTTTACTTCTTAAAATATAAATTAGGTTTAATTGGAAGGTTCGTTTTGCTGAATTTTAAGTATTAAATATATTATGCAACAAGGCGTATTATTATTATTATTATTATTATTATTATTATTATTATTATTAACATTATTATTATTAATATTATTATTATCGATTTTAAATCTGGCAGAGGAAATTAAAAATCCCGGTTTCAGTTAATCCTCCAAAAAGCAAGAATGTACATGATTCGAGACAACTTTTCTGACAGATGACTAGTTAATCTCTTATTTTTAAAATTCAACTCTATGCTCATCCACTTTTGCGGATAACTGTTCGCAATTTTGATCAAATAGAAAAAGGTTACGACAAAAACGATTGTAAGAAAAATATCTCATTAACAAAAATGTCCACTCTCAGGGAAACAAAATTTGAAAATTGCTTTACCTTTTATTTGTATCCTTTTCATGAATCATTTTCGGAGAGCATATAGAAACTTGATCTCTGTGGTGTGCAATGTCTGTCAGATACGTTGCCTCCACTAGCGCCAGTGCAATCTGAGATCTTGGTGTGAGCGGTACCTATCATGACATTCTGTTCAGCCATATCTATGAGTAAAGCATACTCAAAAAATGTAGTAATACGTCTTATCTAAGATTGACTGTCACACTTTCTTACCAAAGAGAAAGAAGACATGCAGGAGACGTCTGGACGTAAATGAAAAAATGCAAACCTTGCAAAATGGAAAAAAATGTAGGCTTTGTAATTATTTGTGTGAAAAATGTAAAATATATGTTTATTCAGAACAATGCCAAAATCATTTGTGAACATGGTATTTAATATTATTTAATAAGTTAATTAGATGTTTCATGTTTTTGTGTACACTTTGTCAATTTTTACCTTTCTCGCCATAAATATTCAGACAAGGTGTCTACAGGGTAAGATTCATTAACAATTGCATTGGGGGCATGTACAAACTAAGTAAAGTACATGTTTCAGTTATTAGAGGTTCAGATCATTCGCTTTCACAAAACGTTTTTGCAGTATCTGAGAGATACATCGCGAGACTACGTATTGTGGACATTTCCGCGTTAAAAACGTACAAATCATCCTTAAAAAGTCTACACAACCTAAAAAACACGACACCGCCATATCAATACATTCTCTGAATGAGCGTCACTTATTAGGTTCGTTGCAGCTCATTACAAAAAAAAAACCATTACCCAACAAACATTCAAGAGCGTCTCTCTCTACACGAATAAGTACTACGCAAATCATAACCAATACTTTTACATTTAACACTATTCGTACAAAACCGGGCCACTCGATAAAACAAGGCTGCAGCGGCGAGGGAAGCCCATGGCCTGCAGATCGATTCTCGCATTTGCGCGCGCATTAGCGGCGGGATGGAATTATGCAAATTCCATTGGGCGCGCGCCGCTAAAAATGCAATGGGACACTCCGCGGGCAGGGCTTTTTGGTCCGCAGCGTTTGGGCGAGATGCGTGCGGTGCTATGGGGTGTAAGCGAAAGCGCCGGACGCCGCATTCGCCATCACCGGAGCAACCCCTCGGCCGAATGCGGCGCTGATCGCCGCCTCTGCCCTCGCAACGGCTACTGCTTTCCACCGCTCCAGTCGGCGACTGTGACAGCAGTGTCGCTGGGGGGTGACACTCGATCCCCTACAGTCACCGCTGTGGCATCAGCACCCTAATGATAAAAGTCAAGATGCGTCTTTCTCTAGATATCATGAGTATTTAATAAATGTGTGCCGATAAAATTCGGACTTTTCGTCATTAATAACCAAAAAACTCTCGGATACCGTGCTTTCAATATATTTTATCAGAAAAATAAGATTTACGAGTGAATAAATTTGTTATTGAATTTCAGAATGAGCTCTTAATACACATAATTATACACTCACACACACTCTATAAAAATTCTAGTGTCGGCTGGGTAAATCTAGCAGCGAGAGAGCAGACGTTTTATCAGCTGAGACCGAGATTAAATTTCTTGATGGTCTCAGCTGATCTCAGTCTCTTGATGTCTTGGTTGGCAGACAAAGTGAGTTCATGAGACACTTTTTTTTAGGGTTCTCCCATTTCATATGCCTATCATTCCACTACGGCCCCATTTCATTAATCATGTGATTAATGCATGCCAACTTTGCATTCAGAAATAAGAGATGATTATTTTCGTTCTAAAGGCTGTCAGAAGAAAAACCACGTATGCCTTTATATTAAAGAGGGGTTGAATGTTAATTGAATAATTTAATACATAAATTAATATTGATACTTATTTACAGATTTTGACCAAAACGTACTTCGTATCAACAACCCGGTCGTGTGTTCTTACCAGGCGCATGTTTAGTATAAAATATGTTGTCAAATAATAAAAAGTCTTGAGGATATCTGTTATATTTAAGAGAACGATGTTACTTAAGAAGAGTGGTCAATCCCAAACAAGAACAAAGTAGCACATATGCACACCCAGCAATTATATTATATCTGTATTTTCAGCAAGGATACCTCAGTGGATGTTTCATGCTGTTTACAAACATTTTATTTCTGATCCATTAGCCACGTCTTCTCGCATGAAGCTGTAATAGCGCCACTGCAGACACACGAAGACTAGTCACAGCCGCTGACAGCCGCACGTTCGTCTCAACGAACCGACGAACGAAGTCATGAATACACTCTGGGCAGAATTGAGTAATCTCGGCTATATTGACATCTAACACTGAGGAACTCCGAAACTTTCTTGTATGTTTCGTTTAGGTAGTATGTCTATTGAAGAAATAATCTACTCGAATTAGCGTAAAACAAGAATCAAATCGGAATTGACCGAAAATGTGCACCCTCAAATGATGACGCTGAGCGTCTATGGGCTAATGCCTATTCACCGAGTAATTCAAATTCATTACGCATCGTTTTCGCCAGAGCGCATCGGAGGCAGAGTGGCCGCATCTTGGCTCCAGCGAGTGTTTGAAATATCCGAACGTAAACGACCTAGTCTTCCCTAACGTGAATCCCCACGAACACGGACCCACTAATGCTCTCGAGCCCGGTGGGCACCCGCGCAAACCCCGTTAATAAGCGGCGCATTTGGTTAGTGGCGGTGGCGGTGGCGGTGGCGGTGGCGTCGGTCGCGACGGGGCGGAGGCGGTGGCGGTGGTAGAGATGGTGGAGGTGGCGATGGAGGTCGCGGTGACGGTGACGGTGACGGTGGCGGTGGCGTTGGCGTTGGCGTTGGCGGTGGCGGTGGCGGTGGCGGTGGCGGTGGCGGTGGCGGTGGCGGTGGCGGAGGCGGAGGCGGAGGCGGAGGCGGAGGCGGAGGCGGAGGCGGAGGCGGAGGCGGAGGCGGAGGCGGAGGCGGAGGCGGAGGTGGAGGCGGAGGCGTGGCGGCACGGTGGTGGCGGAGGTGGTGGTGGTGATGGTGACGGTGGTAGTGGCGGTGTTGGGGAAGGTGGCTGGTGCGGTGGCGGAAGAAGCGTCAGCGGCGGCGGGGGTAGCGGGGATGGTGGAGGCGGAGGCGGAGGCGGAGGCGGAGGCGGAGGCGGAAGCGGCAGCGGCAGCGGCGGCGGTGGGGCGGTGACGGTGTATGGGGTGCGGGTAGTGACGGCGGCGGCGAGGGTGGGCGGAGATCATCCAAGCTGTTCCCAGAGACGGCGTGTGCCGAGCGGATACGCGAACGGCAAAGACAACACGTCCGCGAAATACCCTCGCGACGCAAACTGCGCGCGCCAATGGACGCCGCCGGCTACAAATTTGCGCACGCCTCTCCCAAAGGATAACGCGTACGAGGACGCGCTTTGAGACTGTGCTTTACGGACCGATTGGATCCGAAGTGCAAGGCGAGCTCTCGCTGGGCTCTGCGCGGCGCGGTGTGGGTTCTGGGGGATATTCCCAGATGTGTGAGCGGAATGGAAATGGCTGTTATGACTTACGTTTAACATAATACTGCATTGATTTATACTTCTGACAGACTTCTAACACTGACTAATATGAATATAATCGTTAATCATTATGCATAATCTACCTTATTAAAATGTTCATACATTTATGATGTCTAAAGGCAAATTTGAGCATCACTGCACAAGTATTCTAATAAATCATGACCTACTACATCTACAACAATTTTGGTTATGAAAATTATTTCTCGTCGGACTTGAATAATTTTGAATAAATTCATCGCCTTTTATTAATTCTCATCAATATCAGTAAGTCACCTTCCGCAGGATGAATAGTCAAAATAAAACAAAAATTATAGTTTAGTTTGTTTTTATAAAATGTATAAATCGAGGTACGACATACGTATTTCGTAACATTTTATTAGAGATATTATTTATATGAGATTGGAGAATTATTAAACAAGGCGATCAAGCCGAGTCAATTCTCATTTTATTTACGTTTCTTAGAGGTTATTGTTACTCCCCACCACAATTAGCCACATCTTGTCAAAGGTAGTAGTCAGTCTCGTAATTACGATATTTTCTATGTACACAGAATGTCTAATAATAAGTGTTATAAACTTGTGGGACATGCTGGGGCCGAAGATGAACATTTGTTGCCCTACATTGACAGGCAACATTTTGATTTGGTGTTTGACAGGTCGCGTTCTGTCGAAATCAAAGATATTTCATTTGTGCGCTTAACGCAGTTCATTATGAGTTTCATACCGAACATTGACAAATGTCACAAATATAAAACTTCGGTTGAAAACGTTTTCCTCCCACGTCCATAGGCAAAAACAGATCACCCTCAACCCTTTTCCATTCCTTAGAGTTTTGAAACATATATTCTGAGATATCTGTAGATTTGTATACAACTCTAGATTTGTGGATACAATAAACTCATTAAATGGTTTTGTAATTATCTGAGCAGATGTAGAATTAATCTGTGATTAATTAAATTTATGCAAAATGTTTCGTTTTGTACCTAGTAATTCTAATGTGTAGTTGTTGAAAAACTGTACTTCTTCCCATACATAAAGTACTTTTAACTATTAACTAAATAAATAAATAAGTAAATTAATTCATGAATTTAGTTATCGTATCAATTATAATTAATTAAATAGATAATAGTACTAGGCTGGACGATTCTTACTGAATACGTATACATTAATATCCGTCTTATGAAGTAAGTTACTCAAAGTGAAAGGAAATGCCATGCTATATTGACCGAAAGTTTATTTTTTAATTTTCTTTAATTTACATTCGCTTTTGTCACCGATATTTCGGTTGTGTGCAACCCCTATCCCATTGAATATATGACACAAATAGAAGGAAGAACTGGAACGTCTTACGAGATGGTGTAAAGAGTTCACCTCTCCATGACACACTAGCAAACATCCTTGTCCGAGATGGGATATGAACCCGTGGTCTTCGAGTCGAAAATTTTCAACGATAACGATAACTTCAAACTAAGATCCACTTTCACAGTATTTTATTTCGCGAAGAGTGTATTTTATTCATAACTACAAAGATAATTTTTTAAATTGTTCTATCGGCATTTTACATATTCCATGTTTTGTACTTTTGTAAATGAATGTAATTGTTGTGAAAAGTGTAAATAAAAAAGGTCAAAAATGAACATTGAAAAAATACTTCTATCAGGAGCGTTAGTTATCATTAATATTGGCTCACAAAACAACGACGTTCTGTTAGTAAGGTTATGTCAGCAGTGTAGCGCCAACAATCTGAAAAAGATTATTCACAATTTGTAAACCGGATTTTTACATTTGAAAAACAACATTCATACTGGCTTTGGACAAAGCATTTTTTAAACATTGTGTTAATTATTGTTTAACAAGACAGATTACCAATTTTTGTTTTTAGTTTGCTAGCCATTTGTATTATTTTTCGTAAAACTTTTCCCATTCATGATATATTTGCAACAGAAATAAAATTATAAAACAACTTTTAAATGCTTGCGTATTACACGTTTTATTTTATTCTCGAAATTCACATTTTCCCCCGGAAATATACAATAGCGTCATAAGGGAATTCAACAGCAACTCCTTAACGAATATTTTTTTAAAAACTGTTGTTGAACGCGAAATATACTAGATTGCTCGTTCGTACAATAACTTAATAAATAATTTGAACTTTCCCTCTGTTACTTTCAATCAAAAAGTCACTTCTCACAACATCTCATGAATTAATGACTGTGTTGAAAAGCTCAGGTTAGAGTTTCTTCTAAAGGAATGATGATTGTTCATTATATAAATGATCGTGATTATCGTTTCAGAGGAAATTAAAAAAAAGTATTAAATTTTCATTATTCAACATTTTGTAAATTGAAATTACGGAACAAGCCAATTAAATGCTACAAATTAAGACGTTACCACTAGAGACGGGTGATACACAGTAATGCACACAGCTTAAACCGCACACTTGAAGTCCATTCCGGTCTCTGCAAGGAAATTCTCGTTGCATCGCAGCGAGCAACTGCGCCACGCCAAATTCTAGCGGGACGGAGGGGAGGTAATACGCAGGTGAGGGGGAGGGGGCGGGGCGGGACCTGTAAAGTGCGCGACGGAATTATCCCGGAGCGCAGATAAGGCAGCCGAACGAGCAAACCGCCGCTCGCCTGTTGGCCACGGTGTCACCCCGAGTCGCCTCGCCTAGCTGGGCGGTGCGCACGCCACGGATGCAGCCAGCGCCTGGCACTTTGTCCCCCCCCCCCTCCTACCCGCATGGCCTCGTTCCCCCACCGAGCGCCCTCCCCTCTCCTTCCGCCTGGCATCGGCAACCGCGGTTATTTCTTTCGCGAACTTCTCGGTTCCATTCCGCTCTTTTCTGCAGCCTCCCTCCGTTTAAACTCCACCCCTCTGCCCTTATCGTCTCCCTCTTTCTCTTTCTCTCTGTATGTGTTCCTCTAATCCCGTTGTATCACTCGCCGTTGCCCTTCCTCATTCCGCACCGTCTGTCTCTCTTCGCTGTTTCCCACAGCCGTTCCTTCTCCGTCCAAATTGGGCCTGTCTCCAAGACTGTCCGTTGCCCCGGCTGGGATGATGTCCCCCGCTGGTGGGAAATACATAATTGGGGGATACCACGTTAACCTATAGTTGGTTCTCACCATCCAGCGGGGAAAGAGTGCCACCCACCGAGGAAAAGCATGCACTACATTTACGGGATTAATAAACGTATCAGTTGACGCGCCCGGAATCACCAATCAATTAACGACTCTCTGCCTCTCTACCCTCTAACCACTTTTCATCCCTCATCTTCATCCACCTCTTCAAATTTACCCTCTAACCTCTACCCTCTAACCACTTCTCATCCCTCATCTTCATCCACCTCTTCAAATTTACCCTCTAACCTCTACCCTCTAACCACTTCTCATCCCTCATCTTCATCCACCTCTTCAAATTTCCACCCATTTCTTTATTCAGGTTTCATTTTCATTTTCAATTTCCGTTTCATTTCTTCACTCACGTTTTTCCTTCCCCACCCACCCAGTTTCGTCTCATTTAAGCCCGCGACCCCCCAACATTCGAAACTTCACCTGTGCCGAACTTCCCACCGCGCCCCATTCCATCTCGCCGACTGACGCAACCGCCTGGCGTGCAGTCGCGCCACTTCCCTGCATTTTCGTACTACACTCAGATTCATTCCTGTCAGGTGTGAACCATCCCCATGGTTCCACCGCGATCCCCCTCTGCACCGCCTTCACCTGGCCGTTCGCCGGGCGCCGCTTCGCCCCTCTCTCCACCCACCCCTGACCTCTTGGCCCCCTCTTTCGACGCCATTTCGACTCTCCTGTTCTCTGGAGCGGTCTGTGGTTCAGGTCAAATTATTCTTTTTCTACGTTTGGTTCTGGGGTACAAATCATGGTTGATCCTTGTGGAATTTGTGGTGTTAAAAACAAGCCATCAAGCAGAGCACATCACCAACTATCACTAATTCTTCAAACGATCACATACATAACCGTAAAAAATTGGTATTGAGGTTAATGGAAATAATTTATTCATACGACATATATTCATACATGTCAATCATACTGCGTAATTTGCTCCTCCTTCACAGGCATGCTATCCGAAACGTCTTCAAAATCAATATTGGACAATGTTCACAAACTGTAACAATTTTGGCTCAAAGTGAACATTAACATGCAAATTATTCTGGGTAGCCAATTAGCTCCTCCTCTCTATCTCCGAGTTTACCGCGTGTTTTCACCATCACCGTCTCTCCTGGAGCACAGCTCCTGTTGCAGCCGTCGACGACCTGGCCGACGCCGCTTCTCCCGACTCCGCCACCACCGCCACCGCCGCCACCGCCGCCACCACCACCACCACCACCACCGCGTCTGTGGCTCCGCGTTACGTGCGCTGGCCCGTTCGGCGCCGCACACTCATTTGCCCACGCTGAGCGCACGCGGGAGCCGGCGCACGGTGGCCCAAAGGGCGACGACAAGCGGCCAAAGCAACTTGGACCTTTTTCCTAAAAGAATGATTCGAAGCAGTTTCGATAAGTATATGAGAAACTGTTTAGGCGGGTCCCTTCCCATATCTTTCTATTTGTAACAACTACGTAATATTCACCTTCCAAAACGCAAACAAGAACGTACGACGATTGGCATTTGTGTGAAGAAAAGAGAGAGGGGGATCGATGCGGAAGTGAGTAGTGAGTGACCTCGAATATGATCTTGAATCGTCTAAATTTATTAATATAGTGTATGCCTGGCGGCTTAACTCATTGGATAGCGTGCTCGCTTCCCAAGATGCACCCCCTGGATCGATTCCCGGACAGGATTATAGTGTACGTTTTCCTTGCAATATCCCAGTATACTTTGCTGTGTGACGATGAGAAAACTCACTTCTCAGGTTGAGAAGTACAGAGTACGGCGTGGAATATCTTCGGGCCAACCTCTTAACCCATGGCCGCAAGATCGGAACGTCGCTGGTAGCCAATGGCCCTTATACGGGCCGACACGCCAAGTACAAACAAAAATGTGGTATATATTACGAACGCAAGGGTTTATTCTGTATGCCTACAGACTACTTCTCTTTCTTGCTTGAATGAGGAGGTTCTCAGACCTCAGGGTGATGTTCAAAGCCTATGGGCCTAAGCCTCATCCCCGCTGTATGCATGAAGATACACCGTCAGACTGATCGGAATACGGCGAATGTAAGGCTCTATGAGACCATCTACCATTTCCTCGGGGAAAGGGTAAATTCTCCGGCGTCTCTCCCGATCAGAGTAGGAGTGAAAATGAAACGCATGATGCGAGTAAAGGCCCCTCTCACTTTTCCATGACACTACCATGCGAAAACGAGACTCACTCTACTGGAAGGAAAAGCTAATACAAAGATCACCAGTCGATCTCCTAACTGCGTACACTTTGGCTCCGATTACTTTGTTACTGCGTACACTTTGGACCGAGAAACTTGGGAACTCGATAAACTAGAAATCTATACAGTTCAAACAATGTGTCTTGCATACGTAGGGAGAGAGTTTCGATCGAATATTTCACAGCATTCCGTAGTGGTTTTTTTTTTGCTCGCGAATAGGCCAACTTAGGACCACGCGTTCATACATCCTGCATTTACCGTGGCTCAGTATAATATATCGCGGTAGCAGGTGAATGTATCTCCACTTGGGGGGGATCAGTATTTTTTACTGAATCCGATTTTTATCCCCCAGGGCTGTTAGCCATGGGGGTATGAAAGATGAAATGATGATGATAATGAAGAGTGAAAGGACGACACATTCATAAAGACACACACAAATACACCCATGCCCGAGGCGGGACTCGAACCCGCGATCTTCTGGTCCACTCCGGCACTACTGCCTTAGCTATCTCGGCCATCTGATCGGCCGTAGTGTTTTTAATAGAAAGGCAATTCACAATTTCCTGAAAGCTCGTATTTTTGTAATACTTGTTTGGTTTTATTTTTAAGCTTTTGACGACAATAATAAATTAAAGAAGAAACAAAACTCTCATACGGATATCGCACAAATGCTACATCCTTCGCGTTTTGCAATTGAGATATTGCCCGACAAAAATAATTTGGCAATGAAGGATTAAGATTTGGATACATTTTCCACAAGAAACTACTTTCAAATAACAGAGCAAAGACAACAATTATTACAAAAATTAAGCCAATTATTATTATAAGTGCATGACATAATAGTATTCATTACCTCTCATTCGTGAAACATCGACATCTCTATTGAGATAACTCACTATGTAACGTCTCGAGGTTTGAAAAACTACTAACAATTTAATTAAACTCATTTATAAAAGAAGAATAGGCATTACAAATACACGACAATGTTAGCACTCCTTAATCATCCTGAATTTACGTGAAATCAAGTTTTTTTAAGTTTCCACAGAAAACGTAACTACCATAAAAAAATGATTTCATCTACCAGTTTCGTGCTTGTTATTTTGATTCCGTGTCTCCTGGTTTGGGCCCACTGTCGCGATTTCCTCGTTGCAGGCGCCTCCACCGACTGCGGTGGCAACTACCCTCTCCCCCCCGCGCGACCATCAAACGACGCTGGCGCAACGCTGTCCTACATTCATTTCCGTTGTCACCTCTGTCTCGTGCTACGATTTCAAGGGGGTTGCAGGCAATTATGAAGAAGCCTCAACAGCACAGAAGTCCAAATTTACACAAAGTGAGTGACTAGGTGCAACCATTTGCATATAATAATATTTTAAGTTGTAATTAAATTCTCTCTTTTCCAGAGACATTAATTATTTTTACTATAAAAGTTTCTCTTACATACTGAAATATACAATGTCAATTTTTTATCGAAGAAGTGTTTAACACAGTGTTATTTGGACTGAAAATCTTCAGGAATATAACAATTAGTTTATGTAGTATGGAAAAAAGTAATTATTATTATTATTATTATTATTATTATTATTATTATTATTATTATTAATATTATTTAACGTGATTGTGAGCATCAGTCCAACCTTCGATTTTTTTATTTTGAAATCTGTAAAAGTTATTGCAGACGCCTTCAACAGATATTATAAAATGAGTATTATAAAACAGAATGAAGCTCACCACTATGCACCTACTTGGTCGAAAGCTTCTTGCCGTACATGAACGCTAATGCAGAAACTCTGTTCCTTGCTAATAGTTATGCACACAGAAAGAAGATGCCCACCCACTGAGCCTCCGCGAAAGAACATGATCATCTCTAAACAGCAACCAGATACTACCTACAAACGAGTAAGATACATTTCTACATCTTCCGACCCAATTATTATATTCAACATACATTTACCCTTAACGAGCCTTTATATTCCTAAAACCGGTTCTCTACCGCTACCACCAACAAATTTTATCATTCACAGCACTGACATAATGCGGAACTCCGTTTTCCTCTGCCTATGTGACCTTTTTTTTCGTTCCTTCTCTACCAAACCCGTCGTATGCTCTGATCGGTTTTCCTCTTCTCGAGTAGGTTTTCTCAGTTATAGTAAAAGTCAGTGATCATTAACCGCTGCCCTTTCTTGTTTGTTATACTAACAGTAGCTATATTTTCTGAATTTGTTTAATCATAACCTTCTACTGCTGTAATATTATGTGCCAGGTATGACGATCCATTATGTGACAATATGGAGAATTGGAATGTCAATCAAGACAAATACGACCACTTGGAATAAATCAGTGAACTACAATCATCGACATTCTCAAGACCATCAGGTACAGAAAAACTAGCGATTTGTTTGTAATTACGCGAGTTACTGCTAGATTCAGAAATTATTCTACTCTTTTTTTCTCTTGTATTAATGCCCCTCCTTCTAGCATTACCATTCACATTATCATCACTTCCTATATTAATAATTCACCAATGTATTGCGTAAATGTGATATATGAAAATCAATGTTTGTTCTTTCGTATTTATGCGCTGCAGCCCCTTTCGTCCAATTGCGATGAAACCTTGCCACATTATATCTTGCACTTGCATTAAGAATATAGGCATAATCCAATCGCAATGAACCTGTCGCACATGGTCGCGCGTTGGTTTTATGCTATTATGCTGACTCAAGCCCTGAACAGAGGCTCGACGCAACCCGCCGCACACTCATGTATTAAGGGCGTCTTCACTGCATATTCTGCCCCTGCGGTTCTGAAATATCGGCCGGAATCGAACGTTATCTCGGACAAGTAAATAAAAAATTCTCCAAGATAATGCCATAACAAATGCACGCCAGTTGAGGAGTATTAACAATAGAACACTTGACAACCATGTCCCAACCAGGGCATAGAACAAACTCATTCGAGAAAGTCTTTCATCTATTAAACTTTTTGCAGAGTGATTAACAATAACGTGACCAGTAGCGTGTGAAGTGTAATGCATTGCAATTGCGAAAAACTAGTTAATTGAAAAAATATTTCGGCTCACATCGATTCCACGGTTTTACTACACTAACCTCACCAAACATTTCCGGTCCGTCTCGACAGTCTTCCCTCCACTTCCCACAAAGAGCCCCCTCGCGCCTCGGCCTCCGTCCCCTGCGACCAGCGGTCGCGCGCAGCCGGACGCTGAGCTGTATTTACACGCAAGGACGGAGCCGCTGCGGGGCGCGGACGGCGCGCGAGTTGGTTGACGGCGGGGACGTTTCCCTCGCTCCCTTCGCGCTTTAAAATGCAAATCCCATCGAATTGGGTTACGTGGCCCGGCCCCGGCATCCACGCCGCGCAGTGGCTCAGGATGAAAGAAGTACGGAAAAAATGCAGTAAATATTACCCTCTGTTTACTTATTGATTTTACTACCACTGCCAGTGAAATTTTAAGACCTAATGATAAAATATAGATTTCGCAAATCCGATTAATATTAATTCGGCACACAACTTACAAAAGTGGGAATCATAACGATGGATTTAGCACTATCCACAACACAAGAAACCAGTAATTTATTGCAGCTAATTCAAAGATTTTAAGTCTGGTTTTGTGTTTGTTGCATTCACTATTTTTGCTACTACTTAAAAATATAATCCTGCTGTAGTTTATGAATCGTGTGGTTTATACTTTTTACCGACGTGGCTGACACGTCTTGAGCCCGCATTCACTAAAATAAAAATTCTTTGAGTAATTCGTTTTTGTACACTTGCAATATTTTGACGCAAATTACGAAGGACTTCAGGAGCACGGGAGAAATATGATTTTGCGAGTAGAACATGGTGAAGGGAGTGGTGTGTTCCTGACATGGAAATTCTTTTGAAAACAAGAACCATTATACAGATTTTGAACAACAGCCCTTTTTTTCATGAAAATAATAACGTATTACTGCAGAAAGCAAATAAAATACATCGATATATTGACAGTAAAGGGGAAACGTTTGGGTGTTGCTGTTCAAAAACCACTTTTCCAAAAATTTTACTCTCTCCTTTATTAGCCTGCCTCCTTACCAGTTGTCTCTCTATCTGAAAATGTGTCTTTGTCCGTCTGGAAGTAGATATGTCTGTCTCTGAACAAAAGCCGTTTCAAAACGGTACAAAGAATGTTTACCGGAATAAATATTATTTTATCTTTCTGGCTCCACTTAAGACGCTGCTGCTTTGAAACTTATCTTTTATTCCTTTTACTTTATCTAAAATAAGAGAATCTACTAAGTATAAGACCTAAGTAGTGTAGAGCCGTTACGTTGCGACGAAAAATTCACATTAGGCTTTGGCGAAAAACTGCCATTTTTAGGCGAAGAAAAGTAATATTGCAGGGCCATGATGCCCAAAAAGTGAATAATTCTTGCTCCAATACACAGATAATTACTTCCTTTATAGTGTTGTACAATCATAATGCTGATTCCTTCATACAAAAAATTGGTACATGGCAAAACGTGTTTTTAATGTAACCATTTAATATTTCTAAAAATGCACAAACGATTATTCAAGTAGCACTAAAATTTACGTGACCGTTACAAATAATGCGAGAAAGCACCCGCTGGCGTAGCACCACTAGTTCATTTTAGCCCACTGCGTGGGAGAGCGCCCTCCCCGTTTGCCTCGTGCTTCAGGCACGCGCCCCCGCCCTCGCCTCCGCCCCCACGGACGCCGACGCCTGGCCTGGCCTGGCCTGGCTGGCGCCCAGAATTAAACGCATTCACGTCGCCTGCGCCCGCGAGATTGATCGGGGTTCGAAGTCGTGGAGCCAGGGGCGACAGGAGACACGACTTCCGCCCTCTCTCTTGCCCCCAGCCGAGGACAAGAGTCCGCCCTCCCGCAGCCACGGGGCAGAAGCCCTTCTTCCGGCCTAAGGGCGGTTGCGGGTGTCCGCTCGGACACTCCGCCATGGGCCGGATGCGGTTCTCAGTGAGCACGCGGGATTCAAATCTGGCGTCTGTTCACTTAAAGATTGATAACTCTAGAATAAGAAAATACTATTTTTGATATAATTTAACAGCCTTCTACATGTTACCAAATAATGTATGTCTATTTGTAGAGTAGAAAATAATTATGATAGGGAAAAAGTAAATTTATTTTTGTGCTTTTGTTTTGAAAGGACAAATCCAAACACGTAGTTGAAAATTCGCAAATATTAGTTGGACATGGACTTGATGCTTCCGGCGAATTTCCGGTGAATTTTTATTTGTGCTATACAAATCCACATTAATCCTATACACATAATTTAAAAATAATAAAATTGCTTGGGTCGCTTGTCCTCAGAAACAGAGAATTATATGAAAAAGTGTGAACAGAGCTACTTTTTTTAAAAAGTCGTGTGTCATTACATTAGTTGGTTTAATCATCAGTATAACAAAGATATTGTAAATGTAATGAATCACATTCTAAGGATTTCCGTTAAGTTGAAAGGCATAATAGTAATCTACAGCGGACATCAAGTATGCGGCTAGCTATAGATATATTTGTCTTGTCGGGAGCAATCAAATGTGATCACCTCCGTAAGTGGCTTACAGTGGAATACATCCAAAACGCGCTTTAGACGTGCTCTGATGTCTCCAATATTTTCATTTGTAAATGAAGGATTGACTGACTCGAGTTTTTGAGTGCGTCAACTGCTAAGATCATTAGTTCTGTTATAGTGCATCTTTTTATTACAAGAAGTGGCGGTTTCTTCCAACCAGCGTGGCACCGCCCCAGCTGGGACAGACTTTGAGATCCCGACATTTCTCCCGACATATGCGGGCGTGTATTGTATTTAAGTCAAGGTAATTGTGTGTAAGTTATGGGTAAGGAATAAACAAGGCAAGAACTCACGCAGTCCGTGGTTCGATACTCCTGCATTCACCTGGTGAAGATCAGAAAAAACTTGGAAAACTACGTATCAGGGACGACGGTCAATAGAATTCTCCTCCAGACGGTGACTGAGCTGTCTGGACACTTTCTTTCGACACTAGGTGTCTAGTCGAAAATCGTGTTCCCAACAGGACTCGAACCCCGGCACCTCTCGGTCAGAAGCACTGCAGTGTCATCTGTCGATTCTTTGAGCCATCTACGCCGGTTGAAATGTCGGAAAAAGTATACAATTTCTCAGGGTTTAACCCATGGTTTCGTATTTGCAGTAAATTCATCAAAAACACGTTCTTTTCTAGAATCTTCCAAAATATTCTAGAGAAAATTGGCTAAAAATTGTGTCTTAAACTTCTCACAAACAACATAGCAAATAAACATTAATAGAAAAAATACTTTCATTCATTTAAAAATATTTCTAATTTTAATAAAAATAATTCAGAATTATCTCGGTAAAACCGGTGAAAAATTGCCAAAAAATATTATATATGTAAATATAATTGAAACTTCCTTCGTTTCAGTTGTTTTAAAAACAAAAACAGTTGTTAAAAAAATCTTAGATTCTTAAAAATGATCAGTTCCCCACCAGAAGACTGAGACTCGACGAATGTCAATTTGTCTCGATTGACGGATTCGTGGAGAGACGAACGGACGTAGATTTCTCGATCTAAATGTCAGGATTATTATTATTATTATTATTATTATTATTATTATTATTATTAGAATGGAATAGAAATTAGTTGAAAATGTCACTCATTAACGACAAATTACTTAGTCCATAACTTCGTTTCTACACTGAATGCATAGTGGGCGCTAGTGCGAGATTTTATCTCAGTACTCTTACTTGATTAAACATTCATGATATTTCTAAAGCTAATGGATGTCATTATCTTTTATATCAAATATTTTAGAATTCTATTATAATATCTCAAGGGAAGAATTACAGAGTCAAACATTCAACATTAACGTTATCACATTCTTTAAAATTTCTGATAATGTTCGTTAGCATTTAAAATATAATATTAATGTTTCAATCTTATTTTAACTTATTATAAGTCCGATGCAATTTTCTACGATTTAATCAAACAATCTTTGCATACTATTTATTTTGAAGGTGTTGGCGAGTCACTTATTCTCTCCTTCCGTTTAACAATAATTTGGAAACTACTTCTATTAAATTTAGTTAACAGACAACTTATCACATGTTATAACAGTGAATTAACATCAATGAAATGACGTATTTTAGTGATGCCCCTACGTTTTGACGTTTAAGATTTATTTTACTAGAACTAAATGTATCTGACAGTGTTAGCAACTAAACTCTAAAAGTACGAAACAAATTTCATAAAATATTTTTGACACTAATTTTGATGTGCATGAGACATTGACATGAAAACGTATATGGAATTTTTCTTTGTTTACCTACGTTATAGAAATGTTCAAAATGTCTTATTTTCAGCAACTTAAGAATAAAATCATTTCTAAACTAAAACATGGATATAAAAATTCCCATCGTGAGACTGAAACATGATATAACCTTTCCAAGGTGCCACTGCCGAAAACTAATCATATCGTAATTACACTCCGCTCCAAGTCTAACGATAAAGTTAAATAATTAATTTAGAGAAGTGTCACACACACGAAAAAAATGAAAAGGAAGAAAGGAATCCCCCGGAGGGCAAGTCCGAACCGACAACTTTAGACAGCAATTCCTCCGCGGCTGCCGAGGTTCATCTCCAGCGCCTCCCTCAAACTTAAATTGAAAAGTGCCCCTCCCAGAAATAGTTTAATGCGATTTTCACACCGCGAGCGGCCCGAAAGACGACGGCGGCGGAGCCGAAGGCAGGGCGTGGGCGGCGGGGACGGGCGAGGCAGGCAGGCACCCTTCAACCCCCAATCACCCCTGCATCCGATCCTCCCTTCCCAAGAGACCTCCCCTGCCAGGGCAATCGCCCGTCCCATTTCGCTCTCAAAATATTTACCCCTCTCTGATGGAGGTCTGTGGAGCGGATATCGCCTCGTGGCGACGTGGAGCCGCGGTCTCGCGTCGCACCACACGCCTCTTCAACCAGTACCCCCCTCCCCACCCGCGCTGCTACCCCGCCCCCGCGCCGCAACGCCCGCTGTGCTCGTCCCAGCTTCAACTCGCCCCTCCCCTCTCCGCCCAGCACACGCCTAACCCTGCCCACCTCTGCTTCGCCCATCCCCGGCCATGCTCACCCAGACCCGCCAAGCCCCGCCCCGCCCACCCCGTCCACTCCCGACTAACCCCGCCCAGGCCCGCCCAGGCCCGACCAACCCCACCCAACCCCACCTACCTTTCCAAACCCCACCCCACTCCACCAAATCCCACCCCACCCCACCAAACCGCACCAAATCTCACAAAACCTCATGAAACCAAACGAAACCACACCAAACCACACCAAACGTCACCAAAACTCACCAAACCCCACCCAACCCAACCCTGCCCCGCCCAGATTCGCCTCGACCCCTACAGTTCCATTCCACCTCGTTCTATCTACCCTGTCTCCGCCAAACCTTCCATTCCCTTCCCTACCCCCCGCCCGGCGCACTGCACCCGTCCATTCCCGCTCCTCATCGCCCCCCCCCCCCCACCGACGCTCGTCCCATCCGCCGCCGCCTTTCCCTTCCGTGCCCGCCCCGCCCCCTCCGAACCGTCGGCGGAGTGCGTGGGCGAAGAGGGCGACTGCGAGGGGCGGAAGTGGTGGATCGCGCGGGGCGGCGACCCTCACTTCCCTCCCGGACAACCTCTACCCTCGCGCCGCTCTCCCGCGCCCGCACTCGCTGCCTCCGAAGGAACCAGCCTGCCGCAGCCCACGGGGTGTGGGCGCTTGGAAAACACTCTCTAGGCATCTGTATTGTTACTACTTACTATCGATTATATTAATATAGTTAGATAGGACTTAAAAAGACTCGGTCCTCAACTATTCACAGCGACACGTAGTGCCGTGTTTCAGGATGCAGACGTAACACTCATTGCGACCCGCGACTGACTTCGTATTTGGAAAATATATTAACTTGGAAAACTGAAAAACACACGGTACAATGATCATTAAATAAATTAAATACATATTTTAATTGTAATAAAAATAATGAGCTTCATAGGCCTCCATCCAGGAATCAGCAGCACTGGTTTCTCTGAGGACTGTCTAACACCTTTTCGCCCGAGTTTGACATCTTGCTTAGTTTCGAGAGTCGAACATTCAAACGCGTACGCAAAGATTGTACAAAGAATTCATCATGATGAAATTAGAGCAATACATCAATGTAACGAAATATTCCTATTATTTCAATGTCCAGAGATCGTGATCAGAAATTGAAAGCGTTATAGGAATATTAATATTATAAACGAGAAAATACTATAAAGAGAAAATGCATTTATTGCTATAGATATTAATGCGGTAGAAAGATAGTAACAGTTTATCTCTTTGAAAATATGTCACAGAATATACACTACACGCTCTTTGAATATATATGGATGCAGATGGTAGCGTGTTCGTTAGAAATAGAACCTCTGAATGATTATACTTGTTTTTTCGTCGTTCGAGACATGGAGAAACTGATTCACATTTTATACAATTACGTCATAAGAAAGTCTACGTTGCCAACAGTAAGTTTCACATTCAAAGCATTAAGGAAACAAAACTATATCATACCTTGTTGAAAATAACAAACAAGTTAGAAATAAATGATTATAATTATTTTAAAATATGTTGTCAGTAACAAAATCTCACAGCTTCGTAACTATTCACAATTCGTAACTATTCAATTACGTGTTCCACAATTACAGAAATAACTGTTTTGTTTACTTACAAAAGGGAACGGCGTTTCTGCACGAATTAACAGGGTACTCACCTGAAACAAAAAATAAGGGTATTATTGAAACGCATAGCACAATATTAAAATTAAACAATGCAGAGAAATTCTATATTGAATATCTGTTAACAGTCAAAAAAGTTCCAAACATATATTTACTTTTAGACTTCATTTAATTTGATTAATTTTATAAAAATGTGTCGTAGGGGGGAAGTATAATCTACACAATATTTCTTGAATTCCAGAAGCTCTATTCCACTCTTTTACAATATACGGTTAAAGTATCAACCATGTAAGGTTAGCAACATTTAAGAAAGAGAAACTTTCTCTCCTTAGCAAATTAGTGTACATTTACTCAACACAGACTTAAAAACTCGCGTTTCCCCTTCATGTCTTTTCTCTTCTCACCTCATTAATTTTCGTATTGACGTTCAACCGAGGCTGTCCCGAGGCCCTCCTCCCCAAAAATATTTATTTTAGAGCACTTGCAGATTCTGAAGGTTAAAATGGTACATTTCTTGAAATCACACTAGTCTAGGTGTTCCTTCCCTGTATTGGGATCTAGAAACGGATCTAGGAGTGGATAGTGTACTAGAGATAAGGCGTAATAAAGAAATGCTCACGCTCTCTTTTGTTCGTTACGGTAAACCTTAAATCTTAATAGTATTTTAATATTAATAGAATGAACGCTAATCCGCCATTTGTTCATTCGGCCATTTTCTTGAGTGAGCTGCAATGGATTGATCGAAAGCAGTCGATTAGCTCGAACAAACCTGCCTGTGTGTGTGTATGTGTGTGTGTGTGTGTGTGTACGTGTGAAGTTATGTTGCAGTTAGTGAAGCGATGACAGCAAGTTCTTCCATTTTAGAAACGGTGTTTTCTTAATATAAACATTAGTGGTCGTATATAAACGCACTATCTATCAATTGTTTGAAACATGCGTCCCATTACAATAAATCCAGTGGTAATAATAAAATATGATGCATTTCGTTTCTAAATAAAGGTGGATAATAGGATTTACTGCTATAGTTCACTTCACTATACATGACCAGTCTTGGTAAAAATAAAATATTTTATTACATTTCTAGAAACGTGTTTAGCTCCACAGTGAATAGTGATTGTATTTTTTCAGAATCGGAAAACCTCCTTCTTTTCGTTAGTTTTAGAAAATAAGATTTGAAAGGCATGAAATAATATTATTGGGAGTTTCTATTTCCCATGTAGTACAAATGTTCCTTTTTTCTCTAATATATTTTCCACAATTCTTCTGTCTGTACAATGTATTCGTAATTACGATTACATCACTAGTGTTCAGCCTTTAAATAATAGAGTATATAGTAATTAACAAATTCTGTATTAATCCACAAGCAAACATAGAAAATATGTAAAAAAATTAAAGAGCCACCGAAAAATTTTATATGATCAAACGAAAATTATGCGGAATAACTTGTAACTTCACGATGTTCATTTACATAGCAGCCAATTAGAGAATGAAATTTCGCCTGTGTTAATAACGATCCTTCGCGAAAGCAGGCCGTGTTGACCCACACGTGGCGCAAGCCGCTTCAGACTCATACTCAATTAGTCATTAGCAGCTTCACTGTTTAACTTCGGCAGTGAACTGCAATAAGCGGCGACGCCGCTCCACAACATGTTTGCAGAAGCTGTACCTAGCTCCCTTCAGAGGGCGGCTTTGGACGCCGAGTAGACGCAACGATTGGACGCGACGGTTCAGATGAGGTTGAGCGAGAAGGCGACAGCGCATTCATAGACGTTGGGAGCGCCGAGCCACGAATGTAGAGGAAATAGGAAATGCAGGATGTAGATGAAGTTACTAGTTGATCCGACGGAGTGGTGGAGAAATAGGTTGTGTGGGTGGGAGAAATAGAGTAGAGGTAAGAGCAACTGCGAAAAAGTAGGACACGCAAGTAAGAAGGAGCGAATGGGGACAGGCGATTGAGGACGGGCGAGGGGGGACGGGCGAGGGGGGACGGGCGAGGGGGGACGGGCGAGGGGGGACGGGCGAGGGGGGACGGGCGAGGGGGGACGGGCGAGGGGGGACGGGCGAGGGGGGACGGGCGAGGGGGGACGGGCGAGGGGGGACGGGCGAGGGGGGACGGGCGAGGGGATGACGGGCGAGGGGGGGACGGGCGAGGGAGGACGGGCGAGGGAGGACGGGCGAGGGAGGACGGGCGAGGGAGGACGGGCGAGGGAGGACGGGCGAGGGAGGACGGGCGAGGGAGGACGGGCGAGGGAGGACGGGCGAGGGAGGACGGGCGAGGGAGGACGGGCGAGGGAGGACGGGCGAGGGAGGACGGGCGAGGGAGGACGGGCGAGGGAGGACGGGCGAGGGGGGACGGGCGAGGGGGGACGGGCGAGGGAGGACGGGCGAGGGGGGACGGGCGAGGGGGGACGGGCGAGGGGGGACGGGCGAGGGGGGACGGGCGAGGGGGGGCGGGCGAGGGGGGACGGGCGAAGGGGGACGGGCGAGGGGGACGGGCGAGGGGGGGACGGGCGAGGGGGGACGGGCGAGGGGGGGACGGGCGAGGGAGGACGGGCGAGGGAGGACGGGCGAGGGTGGACGGGCGAGGGAGGACGGGCGAGGGGGGGACGGGCGAGGGAGGACGGGCGAGGGAGGACGGGCGAGGGAGGACGGGCGAGGGAGGACGGGCGAGGGAGGACGGGCGAGGGAGGACGGGCGAGGGAGGACGGGCGAGGGAGGACGGGCGAGGGAGGACGGGCGAGGGAGGACGGGCGAGGGAGGACGGGCGAGGGAGGACGGGCGAGGGGGGACGGGCGAGGGGGGACGGGCGAGGGGGGACGGGCGAGGGGGGACGGGCGAGGGGGGACGGGCGAGGGGGGACGGGCGAGGGGGGACGGGCGAGGGGGGACGGGCGAGGGGGGACGGGCGAGGGGGGACGGGCGAGGGGGGACGGGCGAGGGGGGACGGGCGAGGGGGGGGCGGGCGAGGGGGGGCGGGCGAGGGGGGGACGGGCGAGGGGGACGGGCGAGGGGGGGACGGGCGAGGGGGGACGGGCGAGGGGGGGACGGGCGAGGGAGGACGGGCGAGGGAGGACGGGCGAGGGTGGACGGGCGAGGGAGGACGGGCGAGGGAGGACGGGCGAGGGAGGACGGGCGAGGGAGGACGGGCGAGGGAGGACGGGCGAGGGAGGACGGGCGAGGGAGGACGGGCGAGGGAGGACGGGCGAGGGAGGACGGGCGAGGGAGGACGGGCGAGGGAGGACGGGCGAGGGAGGACGGGCGAGGGAGGACGGGCGAGTGAGAATAGGCGAGCGATAGAGTGTGGACGAGTGAAGGCTAGTGATGACTGGTGAAGGAGAGTGCTAGCGGGTACGTATACAACCTAGGCACCAGACACGAGAGTGACAGCGAGTAGACCGGGGCGGGGTGTGGCGGAGTTCGGCGGGCGACCGGGAACAGACAGGCGCGCGCGGGCGATCGCCGCCGCCGCCGTTGCCCTGTCGACAGGCGTCCGCCCCCGCGCGCGTCGGACCGGACGCGTCGTCGCCACGGACCCCGCGCGCGTCGCCACGGACGGCAAAGGCGGGCGCCGCTCGCGACCTGATTGGCTGTTGATTCCGCCTGGCGAGCCGAGCGCCCTCAAAGGGCCGGGCGGGGCAGGGCGGCCTTTCAGGGACGGCCGCGACGCCCGCGGGACAGTCGCGGGGCTGCGGCGGATGGCCGCTGTCTGTCTGGGCGGGAGTCGGTCGCCGGCGAGGGGCGGGGCGGGGAGAGGCTGGGCGTGCCACTGTTGGAGTGCACACGATTCGCTCAATAGCAACCTGTACACGAGCGTTTGTGGACATTTGTTGATACTTTCACACGTTTCACCGATTATGAGTGGGAGCGTGGATGTATCACAATAGGGGTACGGAAACCCTCCCTTCAGTGTGATGGTTGTGGATTTTGAGTTCAATTTCAGGTCGGGGTACGCAAATTTTAGGTCATGTCATATGTCCCAGGCATTACCTCCATCACATTTGCTGTTTACGAAATTACCTATTAATCATCTTTACAACTTACTGACGAATGTGAAGAACAATAATTAGAACCCTCTAAGAGTAGGATTAATGACAGTCCAATGTACATATTGGTATATCCCCTTTAGTGAATTTCTAAAGAAACGGTGGAGCTGTTGTTAGATAACATTTGTCATATCAATGAGAAATGAATCCATTTCATAGGATCAGAATTTGTAGAAATTAAAATGACTGTTTTCGCATTCAGTATCAGTCAGGAGCAAACATTGATTTTTAGAAGAACTGAATGTTACGTAGTGTAAATACCCGACGCAAAATATTCGAATCATTTTTGTGGCTTTACATGGAAATCCTGAATCTTTCGAAGTTTACTGCGAAAAATGGAGACTAACTCTTCACATGTTTTATTTCGAGTTCAATTCTCTTTACGAAAATTACTATTCCTTTGAAGAATTTTATAAATCAATATGCAATTTACATATAATTGGACTTTTAAAATAAATTCTGAATTTTTAAAACGATTTCTGGTTATTTATTTTTATAGGTATTATCAGAATATGTTTAATATAAATGTTCCATCTTTCTTACCATTTAATTCACGAGTTTTTCTGATATAATCCTAGAGAGCATGCGGAAAAGTGACGAAATATGAAAGATATTAAGTGAACATTATTGAAAATAGTGAAAGTAATGAAGTCACTTACCAATGAATTTACAAGAATCTGTTTCCTAAGCCACGTCGCCTCTGACAGAGAACTCAAACACAACCGAACAAACAGATTAATATAACACTGTATACTGAACAGCGTAGTATATTTCCGACCTGGAGTATGCCCCAATAAAAGGGCTCGAAATGTTGACAAAGCTAACCTTCAGCCTAGTGTCATCCGGGCAGCCGAGAGCAAACGAGAGATGAATGAAAACTACGAGAAAAAAATGATTTACGGTAGTGCTAAATGAAAGTGTTATCACCCATCTCATTAACGCGCACCTTCCTGTTCATGGGGATTGACGTGTGCAAACAGACAAACGAGGTTCGTCGGCGGGCAGTCGCCAGGGCCGCTGACCCGCATCTCGTGATGTGAGCGATCGCAGCTGTCGGACGCGCTGTTTGTTCGTGAGCAAGGAAAGCACACTGCAGCGACAGAGACAAAGAACGCAGATAATCAGAACAAGTAGAGCAGTAAAGTTGGCCAGTGAAGTTTGGACAGGATGAGAGATGTGGAACTAGGAATGAGCTTATAACGCCGAGGGAGAATAAGAAGGATAATGAGATGGAGCAAAGTTAAGTAGTTTTTGGTGTTAGAATTTCTGTAGATACTTTCAGCGACCAGAACCTTCCGAGAAGTAAAATAATTTTAAATATAATAATAATAATAATAATAATAATAATAATAATAATAATAATAGTAATAATAATAATGTCAAAATTCGCAAAGAAGTAGAACAAGATGGCTTCGATTTTAGAATTTAAGTCACATTTATAAATCAATACGTTGTATCATAACAAATTTCAAGAGAGAGTACTATGTATAACTATTAGTCCCTGGTAAAGAAAATGGTCTTTAGCACGTCACACCCCCTTCAAGTTTAGAACACAACCCATTCATTGCACAAGAAAAACGAGTAGAAAACTCTCGTATAACACTGTAATAATTGAAATATTTTACAAAAATAGTTTTCGTGAATGTGTGAGTTTTCGCAATAACACAGTTTAGTATTTTTCAGAACAAAATTTCTTTAAGTACCAAAATTTAAGAAAAAAAAACACTTGTTAAATAAAGTAACACGCGTAAAGCAGATATTCAATGACAGGTGGCCTCGTTGAGCTCCTCCTTGGAGCCTTGCTACAACAAGAAGTCAGCTTTCTTGGCCACTGACGCACTGACATTTAAAATTCAGCCAGGGGAAACATTTGAACTTTTTCTGTCAAAATAAAAAAAACTGGTCAGTTGTTTCTGGATTTTCTCCGATGGTGTGGGGATCTAACGAAACCACTGTAACGTCACCATATGGCAGCCAGACTTTCGAAAGGCAAGCGCGCGTTGGAAGGCCGGTTGCTACATAGGACCGACCAAAAGGCGGCGCGTAACAAGGCCGGCAGGGGCTTCGCTTTTAGAGTGCCACGCGTGCGGACGCAAACTGCTGGCCCGGAAGGGGGAACTGTAATCCTGATGACATTGCGAGTGCGTAGCACTGGTGCCTGGGCACCGGCGCGGTAAAGTGCGTGGATGGTGGATGCACTAGCCAGGGGACGGGACGCAGTGTGCATGGGAGTAACGAGGGAGCTAGCGATTAGAACCCCAGAGCTGCACATAATGTAATATCATGTAAATAATCCGATTGTAAATAAAGCTCGTGTCGGTGTTATAAGTTCGTTCACGCGATGCCACGCCATATTCATCTCTCACATGGGTGAAACGTGCATAGTTTTGTTTGAATTTTGTGGGTGCATGGGATATTAGTAACGTAGACAACATAGCTCCCGCTTTCGAGCCTCTGTTTCTCAAAGCAGCGCTATCGTTCAGGAACGGAAATCCAAGGCGCCGCGGCAACCACCCGTGCGGTGGGCAGCGTCCCTTTAAGGCAGGGGCGTCCCACTTGAAAGGCTTCAAAGGCCACAACTAAAATATTTATTATGGTCGAGGGCCATATTTATAATACTCCAGTACCCAGACCTGACATTTCCGGATTTTTGATCCCGCCCGGCTGATCTGAAAAGGGTGAGGGGAGGAGGAGGAATGGTACCATGCGTGAACAATGCTGCTTTATCATAACGAATGGAAACACTGAAGTTTTAGGGACGGATTATTTTGAATTTATGTACATATTAGAAACAAATTCTAAAATCTAAACTTAAACTATTTTTATACTGAGGAGGTATTGACTCCGGCAAAGTGCGTGTGCCAGGCACCCAATGTTCTCGCCCGATATAAATGAAAAGGATTTTCATTTTGACTAACTTGTCAACCTTTCGCGGGCCACAATAAACGGCACCTCGAGCCGCCAGTTGGACAGCCCTGCGTTAAGGCCACGTCGCTCCGCCTGCGCCGCCGCCGCCAGCGCCGCGCGCGCGCCTTCTAAATAATGGAGCGGCAGATCGCACGCACCCGCGCACGCGCCCCGCCTCGCAGATTAGGGCGGCGGCGGCGGCGGCGGCGGCGGCGGCGGCGGCGGCGGCGGCGGCGGTGGCGGCGGTGGTGGCGGTGGTGGCGGTGGTGGCGGTGGAATGGACGGAGGCGGGGTCGGGAGCGGGGGCGGCGAGGACGGCGGAGGCGGCGACGGGGTTCGGGGCGTGGGCGGAGGTGGGGGCGAGGTAGCAGCGGCGGCGGAGATGGGGGTGACGGTAGGTAGCGGGCGGCGTTGCGGGAATGGAGGCGGGTAGGAGGCGAAGCGGAAGCGGGGTGAAGGCGGTGCTGAGGCGGGGCAGAAGCAAAGCGGAGGTGGGGGCGTGGGCGGCGGCAGTGGAGGAGGAAGAGCAGGTGGAGACAAAGCGGGGCGGAAGCGGGGTGAAGGCGGAGCGGAGGCTGGGCGGAAGCGGGGTGAAGGCGGGGCGGAGGCGGGGCGGAGGCGGGGCGGAGGCGGGGCGGAGGCGGGGCGGAGGCGGGGCGGAGGCGGGGCGGAGGCGGGACGGAGGCGGGGCGGAGGCGGGGTGGAGGCGGGGCGGAGGCGGGGCGGAGGTGGGGCGGAGGCGGGGCGGAGGCGGGGCGGAGGCGGGGCGGAGGCGGGGCGGAGGCGGGGCGGAGGCGGGGCGGAGGCGGGGCGGAGGCGGGGCGGAGGCGGGGCGGAGGCGGGGCGAAGGTGGGGCGAAGGTGGGGCGGAGGCGGGGCGGAGGCGGCGCGGAGGCCGGGTGTAGGCGGGGCGGAAGCAGAGCGGAGGTGGGGGCGTGGGCGGCGGCAGCGGAGGAGGAGGAGCAGGCGGAGACGAAACGGGGCGGGGGCGGGGCGAAGGCGGGCCTTGGGGGCCTTGGAAGGGGGCGGCGCAGCGGAAGCTCCTGCCGAATGCGCTGCCACTCTCATCCGGAGGGCCTAGGCTTCCACTCCCGGCGGAGACGGATTTTCTGCAGCAGCTACAGAGCTACGTCGAATATAACCGCCGTCGTTCGAGTGCAATTCGAATGGCTGACTGCTCTGATCGGTAGTTTTCTGTGGTGATTCCGTTCCAAACCAGGCCAATGCCGGAGTTGGACTTTAAGAAATGGGCAATGGACCGCTCGCGATTTTTCTCTCGTTTTTCTTACCCCATCATCACTTCTTACTTACACACACCTACATTTATAGGCATTACATTACCCAACACACACAAGAAGGCCATGAGGGAGCTTGGATGGTCCCGGTGTTGGCGGTGCCCTGCTGGGGGCGTTTCCTGCAGTGTGAAATCCAGACGTTGGACGGGGAAGGAGAGTGGTAGGGCGTCTATCGTGCTCAGAAGAGAGGAATGGTGTCGAAACGAATGAAAAATGTGGGGTACACTGATGAGAAAGTACGTTGGTTCTTTCTGACGATCGCGTAACGCGTCGATGTAACGCGTCGATGTAAGCGTAACCGAAGAAATCTTAATGAGTGCGGTCAGATCACTTACAACAGTAACTCATTGGGTAAGAGAATGTTGCAGTGGTAGGGCCAGGCAGGTACAGGGCAGTGTGGGACCGTCTGGCCACAGTGGTTCAGGACGATATACAATAGATCGGGTCGGTCAGATTCGGATTCGATGGAATCGGATACGAGCGGCTCGGATCCGGTCAGATCCGATCGGATGTGATTACAGCTCTTCGTGTCCCGTCGGGTCGAAATGACGGAGGGTGGGTTTGGTGATAGAAGATTCTATTAAACGCGAAACCTCCACAATTTGCATTTGAGATAGATATTGCCAACTTCAAACTACTCAACCAAAACTCCATCTACCCAATGTGACTCAGTCCGCTCTCTGGAGACGGGGGACTCCAGTGGAGCTTCCTTACTAATTTGCTAACAAAGAGCAACGATCAACTATCAACGCAAGCATCCATTCCCTCTGGTAATAAAAGTATTGTGAAAGTATTCTCGAGTGTCGAACGGAAAAAGTCTAGCGCAAGAAAATAATGGTTTTAGAAACTGTAAAAAGTCAGACCACTCCTGTGTAGGACCGTGACAAGATGGCAGAAACGCCGGCAACCACAACCTCCGAGGCTGCGTCTCCCGTTCAAACAAAACCGCTCGCACTTTCACAACACGTTCAAACATATCCATTGATCTCCTGAAATCATAATGATTTTTTAAAAGTAATATAATTACGATAAATTTTAAGTTCTAGAGAAGCGTCACGAGAAGGCACGATTAAAAAAATACGGTTTCATACTTTCGATTAACGCGCGATTAAATAGGTTTAAGAAACTTGTATACATGAACGGTTCATTTGAAATAGTGACGCCCTGTAGAATCATGTTATCATTCCCTATGAGGACAATAATATAAAGTTATTGATTGCTATCAGATACCATAACCTAAGTAAATATATTTAAATACTTTGGAATTAAGAATAGTAGAATATTGCAAAATGCTTATTTGTTGAAGTTTCTTTGAAAGCACAAGGTGTTCAAACACACAAATCCTTCTACCAATCTGCGGTCTCCCTACTCCTACTCTATCTCATCAAATTCCTTCCCCCGCGGCTCTCCTTTCCAGCAGAACGGCTCGCCCTATCAGCGCGCAGCTCCCAGGCGGCGGCCCACGTCACCGGGCGACAGGTATCTCCTCTGCCCGTCGCTTCGCTACACCTCCCCGTCACTCACGTTTTCAGCCGCTCGGCGACCCCGACGTTGGGAGACACGCAGCTGTCCTGCCCCACCCGGGCCACCCCAATCCCTTCCCCTCCCCGCCCACCCCACAGAGTTCCGCCCCGCCCCGCCCTCCCCCGCCCCGCCCCGCCCCGACTGCGCCGCCCTGCCCCGCCCCGCTCAGCCCCGCTCAGCCCCGCTCCCCCCGCGCAGCTCCGTCCCGCTCCGCCCCGCCCCGCTCCGCTCCGCCGCGGACCGCTCCGCTCCGCCCCGTCACGCTCCGCCCCACTCCACACGACCCGGCCCCGCCCCGCTCCGCTCCGCTCCGCCCAACCCCGCCCGTCCCGCCCCGCCCCGCTCCGCCCCGCTCCGCCCCGCTCCGCCCCGCTCCGCCCCGCTCCGCCCCGCTCCGCCCCGCTCCGCCCCGCTCCGCCCCGCTCCGCCCCGCTCCGCCCCACTCCGCCCCGCTCCGCCCCGCTCCGCCCCGCTCCGCCCCACTCCACCCCACTCCACCCCACTCCACACGGCCCGACCCCGCCCCGCTCCGCCTCGCGCAACCCCTCCCCGCCTCGCCCTGCTCCGCGCGGTGACTTCCTGGAGTAATTAGAAGGCTGCGCGGCGCGGCGTTTGCTCAGGCGCCGCCGCCGCCGGTAGCCGCCAGGTCGCGCCCGTGTCGCCCCCCCGCCCGCTGCGGCCGAGTTAATCCCTCGTGTTCGCGAGGAGACACGCAGCGCGGCGGTTGAGAAGTCGCTCGACTCACCGTGTTCGCCCAGACACGCGTCGACACAGCGGTTCACCGACGTCTCACAATGCACCACATTCGGTACTACAGTGATTACGATTACGTCGTCATTAGAATTATACATATCATTATCTTCTGCATTTAAATTTAGGTTTCCAACTTTAAACTTAAAAACGAAATATAATTAATATACTCAACTACTTTTTATACAATTTTTGAAAAGGCTTGTCATGTATACTATAATATATCTGTTGAAAATTATTTCAAGTAATTCAAAATTATTATAACCGAGTAACTGATATAACAAAACTAACCAAAAATATGTCATGCATCGTCAGTAATTTTATTTTGTTTCATTGACCGTTGCCTTCAAGGTATTCAAATAGAATCTTTCTTTTTTTATTTCTTTGGATAAACGATTTTTACTGTGGAATTTATGTCGACTATTGTGGTTTAACGAGTGATTAACCAATAAGAAAATTTTGTTTTAAAATGTGACATTTATTGCTAATATGTTTACCCGCTGTGTCGGTTGGTTGTTGCTCGATGTTACCACTCCGAGTCGAAAGTAATGCACGGGGAAGGATCGATCATTCGATCCTCGAATGCGAATCGCGGCGCGGAGGTCAGCCCGCTCGCTTTGTATCGTCTGAGACCCTTGTCGAATAGAGTAATTTCGTTGAATGTCCAAGGTAAAAGGATGCGATCGAAAGGTCTTAATGCAGCTTTCCTTTGATTGCCGTGGCCAGCGATGTTCGCCGAAGGCGATCGGACGAAGACGAGCGGAGCGTAGGCGATCCGCTCTCTCAAGCAACCAGGATTGCTGGATGTCCTTGTTGACCATGGCGTGCCTGCCTGCAATTCATGCCCCGTGTCTGAACGCGCCACAATTTGTGAAACGTGCATCTTATACGCTCTACAAAGACTTTTGCTTGTTCTTGCATCGTAGGTCAGTTCTCTTGAATTTCCTTCACTAATTTTTCTTCTTTTTTTTCTATCTAGTAAAGAGCAGCGTAACAGGCCTAAGGACTTTTATATTATTTTGCCTCAACTCTTAGAGTTTTCTCATGTATACCAGCACTATTCGATGGTGTTATTGAAAACAATAACGCTGTAAGAAAAAGCATACGCAAGCTAACGGGTCAAATAACAAATATTCTTTATTTTCTTCTTATTGGTTATTAATTAAATGCTTTTTTGACCGGATGCACATGATTCGCGTGATGAGGTACTGATCGCACAACTGAACCCCAGGAGAATTTTCATTCACTTGCTATGATGCCTTGGTCTGAGGTGGCCGTGTTCGGTGTGGACCCTCGCACAGTAACGACTCCATGCGGAGTTGTGTTGGAGTCTTGCTCCAATGTTTTTGAGAGGTTATAACCAACTGTGCATCTTTTAGTCAGGTTAGTACAGTTTGTGTGCATTAAATATTTTATGTGCTTCTGTTATATTTGTCTAGTGATTTTTTTGTTTTACCACCAGCCTTGAGAATGGAATAAAAATATTCCGAAACATCACCAATTTAAATTTTTAATGTCTTAATTAACCCTAACCAAATCCCGTGATATACATTTCCCATTCTACTTCATGGTTCTGAATCTACAATGGATAATATAAATGAACATTCGTCCAGAAACTCTAATTTGTGAATTGTTAAAACATAAGATTGAAATTAGTTCTGAGTAAAATTGCTAAAGAAATGAGAGTAAGCAATAGCTTTTCTTTACTGAACAATCAAATAATGGATTTACCAAACCCCTATTCCCTGAAACAAAACACGTGGTAGAAATATATAGGCGTCGTACTGGATCTTAAAGAATAGAATGTATTAATTCTAATATGAAAACGTAAATTAAGCAAAATACTGTATACAAAACAGGGTCATGCAGTTCTTAAAATTGTGTTCGTTTTTGTAACAATATTTCTCAACTTTATTAGGCGTTGGACATTAAGAAATTCTCATTTAATGTAGTCAATAATAAATTACGTGGCGAAAGTTTCCTTAAATATCGTGGAATGTTTCTGCCACGTCAAAATCTTTGATCTCTATCGGTCATGGACACGGCGCCGTTAGTATCCAAGGTTCCCAGACAGTCACCCCTACAGGAAATCTTCAATGTCTCGAACTAACGGCTACCGGCGCCAACATTGGCACGTAAAACCGAAATCAGAAACAAGTACTTATTCCGCCTCTTTCTGGACCGACTAACGAATTCCTCCATTCAGAAATAGTTTCAAATCGAAACGAAAAAAAAAAATAACCTTCGATTAAGAAATCAGATATTGCGATAAAGAGAATGAAATGTTACTATCCACGTACATTGAAACCGAAGAAACCCTTTAAACTACAGGGTATTTTTCCCATGTGAGTAAACGTGGAGATTTTATTTCCCGCCGTTCATCGCTTGTTGTCAAACGTTTGACCAAACAGATTCTCGCTGTGAGCTAAATTGTTTTATCTTAGTTACGTATAATATACCTTAAAAAATAACTCTTCATCTTCTAAGTCACTATAAGAAATTGAATACTATGTTTCTTTTGACATAAGAACGATGATTAACAAATAGTAACCTTCTTATTTTACGCTCTACCACAGCGTCTGCCCGTTTCCAACGGCTTTGACCGATTGTATTTTTTAATCAATTTACTACTTTTTTGTAGAAATCTATTCGTCATGATTGTTTCATTATATAATTCTTTGTATTTGACCGGAAAAAGGTTTTTTACAAATTGTGTATTTTAAGCTAATTAAAAAAACATTTGGTGGGTAAAGGACAATAATGTAACTTTTCAGAAGAAATGCAATAGATGATATTTTGGCAGATGTGCTACGAGAACAGTTCATAGTATATGCCTGTAAAATAAACTATTTCCCATCACTCAGAAAATAATATTCAGTTTTTGCATTCATTATCTCCAATAATAGTGATCCAGAAAAAACACCTGACAAAGTAGAGATTTCTTTAGTGCAGGTGTAGTATGTCAAAATACTGTAATAGACATTATGAAACGGTAAACGCATGTAGAGAAATTACAGGAAAGAAACCGCTGTAACGTTTGTAACGAACGAACGAACGAACGAACGTCTTTAAATGTGTATGTAGCATAACAGTAGTTCTTAACAACTGCACACAGTATAGTGCGCTTGTAATTTTTGTTCCAACATTAGAAACAAACTTGAATCCAAAACAACAATATATTTATTTGAACATCTGCAAGAGAATCTATATATTACCTTCATTGCTTGAATTCGAGAAGAACTATAACAAACTATACGCAAGCTCTTTTGAACAATTTCAATGTTCTTTTACGTCTACACTCTTTGAGAGCAGCAAGAGGTCTTCCCCGCTGAAGCAATACCTCCAGCTCCAAGCAACTCACCAAATGCACTTAATCCGCTCTAGCACCGCATTCGCACTAATTCTATTCCCAATTACTTCCTCTACTACTCTCCTCTCCCAAGTACACTCTTACATCGGCCGCTTAATATTAGAAGTAGCCCGCACCATATTCTTGAAAAAAATCGCCGTTTACCGGCGCACCATTATATAACTTTCTCTTCCAACGAAGTACTTCTAAGGCGAGAAAGTAAAAGAGAAAAAACCTGGCCCGGGTGGTAGTAGTAGGCGTCGGAATGCAGAAGAGCAAATGCCGAACGGGGGGGCGGGAGGGGGGGTGCGGTCAGCCCAGTTTATTAGAACGTCCTGCGCAGCTCCAACAAGCGCCCATCCATTTCGAGGGAGAAAAAATCCGCGATGGGCGCGGTCCGGTCGGCTGCAGTCGTCGCCGCCCCGGCCACCCCTGCCACCCCTGCCGCCCCTGCCGTCCCAGCCGCTCCTCCGCCCCTTCTCCTCCGCCTCTCCACCACCGCCTTCTCCGCCTCCGCCGCCCCCGCCACGAGGAGAATAGACTGCGTGAACGTCATAAATCCCCCCCCCCGGCGTGGTACGAGGGTGGAGAGGGTGACAGCAGCACAGGACTGGAAAGAGAGCACCGATGGGGGTAAGGAGGACGGGGCAGGGGCGAGGGCACACCGTGGGGGGGGGGGTTGTGTGTTGGGGGTACGGTGAATCTGGCCTTCCGGAGAGGGAGGGTAGGGGCAGAACAATTGATGCGAGAACAGGTGCGGGACAGTACAACGGAACAGTTGCGGAAAGAGAGGGGGCAAAACACAGGTTGGAAGTAGGGCAGGGTGAGGGTCAGGGGAAGGCGATGGCGGACTGCCGTGGTGTTCTGGTTGTCTGCACGGGGAGAGGCGACACGGGTGCCGAACGCTGCGGGGCTCCCTGCCGGGGAGAGACGAGGGCAGACCAAAAGCTAGAAGGAGGACAGGGGTGTGAGTATGGCGATGGCGGGGAGGGGCGACACGAGTGCCGAACGCTGCGGAGCTGCTCACCAGAGGGAAAAGAAGGCAGAACAGAAGCTGGAAGGAGCGGGGGTGGGAGTGTGGAGATGGCCAACTGACGTGGGGTTGTGGTGGTCGGCGCGAGGAGAAACGATATGGGTGCGGAACGCTGCAGGGTGGTTCATCTGCTCCGCGAGGCTGAGGGAGGCAGGGGGTGCCGGGCGAGGGGGTCTGGCGCGGGGGTCGGGGCGTCGGGTGCGGTGCAGTGGTGGGGGCGGGACCGGCGGCGTAGCACCCGCATTGTCCGGAGCCAGAACACTGCGTGGACACGCCCGCAGCGGTCGAGCGCCCCGCCCCGCCCCACCCCGCCCCGCCACCCCCGCTCCCTTCACTGCCTGCCCAGCTACGCCGCACTCTGGACTGGAACGCGATGGAAGGCGCTGTTCATTTTCTTCCAATCGCCGCTTCTAATACTTCCTCGCATCATATCCAGGCCTCTCTGGCGTATTTTTCTTAGCAATAGTAAGAACTTCCGTTCTCTATGATAGTAAAATACTCTCAAAAGATATTCGGAATCTTAAGACCTCATTTACCCTTTTCTTTTTTAATTCTTATTTTTCGTTATTTTTCATTAATATTTTATTTGAATCCCCATAAAATTTCGACCTAATTCATTTCTTTTGAATTATGATTTTTGAAATGTTACTGCTTTACGTCTCCGTCTCGTGCCTTTCCGTCCCTCCGTCTCGTTAATTTCTTAAGGGATATTCCAAATAGATTTCCCCCAAACCTACATCACTCAGTGTTGTAATACATCGCTACAGCACATCTAATGAGCAGCGAAATTAATTGGTTTTATACATTTTTGGCGTTAAATAGAAGTACGTACTAAAAGTACTACTATAGCTTTTCACATCTTCAAGAAAGAGCAAGGGAGTCTGGATAAGTGAAAACTAATTCATTAAAGAGAAAAAAACATTTATCATATGCAATTTCCTAGGTAATATGAAAAGTATGAACAGAACAGACAAGTCGCAAATTCTTTGAATCTTCTTTTACATTTACTTTCAAATCCAGAACAATCTGTATTCTGTTTTCAGGCATCTGACGTTGATAGAAATTGCGATTCTACGCGATATTGGTTTCATGAAATTGAAGGGCTGCATGTGATGGATAACCTGTTCTTCGCTGTGCCACAGCTCAATAGCGGAGAGGAACGGTCGGCCAAGACCCATTGGATTGTGAGATTACCGCTGAGCATATGCGCAAACTGATATGGAAAATAGGAAAACCCATATGATGAAATAATATCACCAAAATTACTTATTTATACGCATATGTAAATATTTCTTTACGATTAATGTGAAGAAATAAGAAAAGTTATAGTACTATTGTTTATTATCAATATACTATATAATTACTACACTCCGTATATTTATCTTAAAGGTAAATCACATTCTAACACTTTTCTAATGCTTTATTTGGATTCCCATTATCTAAATTTACTTATTCTTGTTTCCCTTATGCTAAATTTTGAGGGTAACTTGCCTCCCATGCACATGGCACACCTCCGATGACAATTCTGTTCATCCAATCATCACACGGATGCCGAAATCTCACTTGCATGCACTACATAATCACACATGACGGGAGACCAGTAGGGAGCTTCGAGCTTTTCTAGGCCGGGAGGGCGCCGGTGGGAGATACCTTGTTGAGAAAAATTTCCGCAAGCCGACATAGGTCGGTGCCGGATCTCGCCATCCAGCGGGAGAGATTACCGCTACCTCGAGTGATAAAAGCACGCACTACACTTACGAGACTAATGACCTTAGCATTCGACGCGCCAGAAAACTCTTATCAATCAAAAGCGTCCCATCACGCAGAGGCGCAAAAAGTAGAAAATAAAGAAGCCGTCAAATTCGCCCTTATGATGCGGTCTTTCAATCCTCTGTGCCCATGACCGCGGGACCACTTCAGCCTCAGTTACTTCCAACCTCGTCCTTCCCATCCCCGCCCCTCCACCACAATACCACATCCACCACGAACCCCGCCTACATCCTCAGTCGGCGGTCGCCTCTGCTGGCGTCCCCGCTTCCGCCCGTCTCCCCACCCCACTCCACCTCGCGGGCACTTTTCCAAGACGCGTTGTACCCCGCGGGCCCCTACCCCAGCCGCCCGCCGCGCTCTCCGGCGGCCACTTCGCGAAACACCGCTTCGGAATGACCGGCCGCCCGGTCGGTCGACCGGCGCCCCACGGCTCTCTCCTTTATGCGAGTCGAAGCCCGGGGGGCTGGGGCCGAGAGTAATGGCTGCAGCAGGCTCGCCCTCAGAGAGCCAGCCCGACCCTGTGGCCGATTGCGATAGCGCGGG
Source organism: Gryllus longicercus (assembly GCA_038098605.1). Taxonomy (NCBI): domain Eukaryota; kingdom Metazoa; phylum Arthropoda; class Insecta; order Orthoptera; family Gryllidae; genus Gryllus; species Gryllus longicercus. The sequence goes on from JAZDUA010001133.1 coordinate 91,738, forward strand.
CCTCGTTTGCTGCTGTTGTGTTAAAATGCCTATTGGCGGCCGGTCGGTGCTCCTAACCAGACGTCGGGGAATTCGGGAATACGGCCTTGTGTGTTTACACGAAAGATATACGCTCTGAATATTCCCGCTGTTTTCTTTCACCACTGCTTTGGGCGTTTCTTTAAATTCCTAGAAACAACCGAACACTGTCTCGTTGCTTTATAAGCATATTCCCAGAGCGTAGCTGAATACCGTGCCGTTTTCACAGGAAATGTAATTTCCATTCTACGAAGTTGTAACTCATGGTAGAAGAGGTATTTTCAGTCGCTATTACGCCGTGTACTGAATCCAAAACAAAATTGCTCATGGAGAGAGAAGCTCGTACGTGGCAGCTGCTGTGAAATGTAAAGTCAGAATGGTGATTTGCGAGTAATAATAGAACCTTTGCCAAATTCTTTTTATTTCAAAAGCAACATCCCTCATGTGCGTATACCACAATGACGTTAGCAGCTCTCAAAGAGCTCCAGACAGGTAGATATTTAGAGTTTTCAGTAACGCACATTTGCAACAATTGTGGGAGGCGACAAGTACAATGTGAGCTTGTTCACATAATGCCCAATAATTTTTACGTGCTTGTTTGCGGATATGGTTTTTATACATGTTTCCAGTATACAACGATTGGGATATGACTGCGGGGTGGTTAAACGCCTAAAAGCCACTGGCTCCGAAACACATGACTTAATAGGCTCCGTAAGTTAATGGACTCACTAACTTCTAGCTTTGCTAGAAAGAAAAGAATTACGTCACTTTTCAACTTTTTCATCCTTTACTTCACTCCGCTTTTCACTTCTAAATGTTAACGTTTCTAGGATTTTGAAACAAGACTCTTAAATAATATTTTAAATAATTTTTTAATCGCAAAATGGTTCAAAACAGCATCTCCCTCCTCACACTCGTCTGAAACATTTCTCTCCCGAAGGTTTTCCTTCTGTTTTGTTACGTGGTGGACACCGCTGGGTGTCCAATCTCGACCGTAGTTCGAATGATCCAACTACTTAAAGCCATAGTCCTTCACAACAAGCTTTACAATCAGAGTGGTCAACACATGTGCATTACCGTGAAGACACTGAACACCATGATATTTCACACAATGCATCCAACTCTAGAACCTCTCTTCGCGAACCTGAGGGAGATGTCGGCTGTAAACGTATAGCATTACAACAATTAATGATTAGACTATATACAATGCTCCCAAGTTTTTCTTAATGATGAGCCATATCTTGGTCAAGCCGGAAACTTATAAAATCACCTATACATCTCCCCACTCCAAGCCACTCCCCACTCCTCTCCTCGTGATAAGTCCGTGAGATTTTATTTAGATTATTATTTTTATAGCATATTTGCTAGCAGTCGTCTCAAAGATATTTTTCATCCTCCTAATTGTTTTCTAATTTCTTACAATTTATCAAATTGTTGTCTCTCTCTCCTCTCTCCTCTCACTCCTCTCTCTCCTCTCTCTCTCTCCATACATGAGAAAAAGAAAGCATTGAAAGCCCCAGATGCGAAAAAAGAGGTGGTTTAGTTTTGGCAGGTTTTGTGCAAAGGTCAACAGCTGATACACATAACCTTAGTAGGTAGAATCTTCAAGAGGCACCAAAGGAGAAGGGGTGAATTGTGAATGAGCAAGATTTCAATATAATGGTTATATAAACAGCTGCAAGATTTTCAAGGTTTTCAAAACCCAACCACAACTTTTTAGCCATATTAATGATCATATTTTTGTATATTTCTAGGTCGTAAATACCTGCATATTTCTAACATTTTAGATAAACTTACGGCCATTATTATAACTATTTATGACTTATGACATATTATAATAAGTTATTTTATTTATTTATAATGTTCGAAATGTAATGTCTAGGAATGATTTAATACGAGCCTTCAAACTTATTTCAAATTGTTATTCGCGTTTCCGTTTTCTCTTTTTCTCTTTGAAGTAAGTGTCCTGCTGCGCGGTTTTTGAATTGATCCCGAGACCCCGTTTTCTTTGACCGCTGACACGAAGTGGGCGGGGCGGAGTTCCAAAGGACGGGAGCGGGGGGGGAGAGACATTGTGACGAGAAGGCGATAGCGGAGCGAGCACATCCGTCCAGCGGTTATTTTAAACGCGTCTTGCGGCAGCCTCCGCGGGGCAGGAAACGCGTTACACCTGGCAACGCGACGCTCAAAACCGAGTGTTGCAACCAGCACAGGTTGTTTGTTGGGTCTATAGGTGTCGTGGATTCTTAGTCTTCACCAAAAACCACACAAAGAATATCACATACACGAGCTAAGATGTAGGACACTTGATGCGTATGACATTCCGTTACACAGTTTCGTGGACTATCAATGAATTAAAATATGTGTAATGCCAGTGAATATCAAACTAATTTTATTACTTCATTCAGTTACTAGTGAGATAGGAAAGAAAGCCTTAAGACACAGTCTAAACTATAAAATTGCAAACGGTATCAATTCAAAACTATCAAAAGACACTCACAAAAGTTGTGTTAAAATCACGCAAAATAGATAAAAATCTGCGAATCTTCACATTAGGTAACAATACAAAATTATTATTTTCATTTGTAAACACCCGAAATAAGAGAAAGATTGGTTGCCCATTTAATCTATCGTACATATCAAGGTTTTTGAAATGCAGTTTCACTGTTCTATGAAGATAGCTCTAAAATGAAATAATGTACATAAATGACGACTTCAAATAGTAGATCGTGAAATGCCACAGAGGGGTTAGTGAGTACTAGAAGCAATTATCAATATTTATTTGCGCGATGCAAACGAATTAGCCTCTAGCTTCATGTAACGCACAGGGCTAGGTACTCACATGCTTCACGGCCATAAACACGATATTCCGTTGCATTCATCATCAGCTTTGACGCCACCGCACCCTAATTCATACAAAACAATTCTCTCTTCCATTCAGCAGCAACACCGCCGTCAACAGAACAACGCGAGACACGAACACTTCTCCGAGACTGCAACCTCGACGTTTCGCTTGCTTCGTCCACGGCCACTCGACTGCAACTGGCATACACAGCGTAGGTCGTCGCCAGTGCAGTGGGGAGCTTCGAAATCGAGCAGATTCGACTGTTAACTCCTAACTGTTAAAATCCTTTTTTTTTCTGTCGTATCTGGTATAACCGAGCCGTGATGGTCTCGTATACGACACACCACATTGTTGTCAATATCTTCTTGATTTTCTTACCCGTGGTAAACTTTTCACATTCTTTACTTTCAAAGATAATTCCTAAAGACTATTATGCAATAAAATAAAAAAAAACAATCTATAAATGTGGACATATAATAAAATATAATAAAAAACATAATAAAAAATATAATTGTACCCCGATCTTGTAGTGATTACTGATTTTCTCAATAATGCTTCGTAAATTTTGTAAGTGCTTGCGACGATTTTTGAATAACAATCTAGCATTTTATCACCCCGGACGAAATAATTTAAATCTAAAACGTATTTTTCTTACGTGTCTGGCTGAGTGGGTGATATCACATCCTCCAAAGTCTGTGTTCTAGGCATAGGTCGTGGCGTCTCTTGGGCAGCCAAGTAGATACTGACTAAAAATAATGTATAAAACCATTGCACATTGTTTTTCTAACTTTAGTTGATAGCATGAAATTGAACGAGCACAGAAATGTTAAATCGTTTGGTTGGTATAATAATAATTACTCTTATTATTTGATTATTGATTATTATTTGTATTATACACAAAATTATCGTACTCACTATACTCTAAAACATTACAAGATTATATAACTTCTTGAACATCTTATTTACCCTAACAACGAAGTTTGATGGAGCACGCTTCATCACGAGAACTGAATAATAAGCTCCATGCGTCGAAATCACTCATATTCTAAAGAAAAAGAGGCATCTACAGAGTCAGAGTAGCGTGTCCATACTACGAAACACTGACGAATGCAAATGGCACGATACGTTCGTATGGCCTCTCCGCAAATATAAACGTCAGCCATTGTGAGGGGTGTAGAGCTTCTCATACGCCACTTCCAGTGAATAGTAATAGACATTTAACAGGGTAGCCAGACGCCTCAACCCATTTTCAAAGAAGAGTTCTGCAAATGAAAACAATTGCTTCCATCTCGTAGACCTCATCGTATCTCCGCGAATAAGCCATCATCCCCGACTCCAGTCGCCTTTACGTTTATCAGAGGCGCAAGTACCTAAAGTGAATTGCATTCGCCGGTATCGCGTCCCAGCTCCAATGTCGGTCGCGTGTGCCGCCGCTCTGTCGCTTTCGCCGCCGTAGCAGGTCGCGGCTGCAGCAGCCGCTTCCCCTCCAGAGGCCAGGCTCAGCATCCGTGCTCAGGAGCTACTCCCACCCCCTGCCCACCGCCGCGGCCGCCGTCACCGCTCGGCCACCCCTGCTACCCCGTCGCTTTGTCCTCGCCTCTCAACCGCTGGCGGCTCCTCTTCCACCATTTTCCGTCTCACCCACTGTTCTCATCCCCCACTCCACGCCTAAACCAAGCTACTCTTTTTATATCTTTTTCAATTCTTAGAGGCTTTTTAACAGCAAAAGGGGAAGACATAAGCAACAGGAGTGTAATGTACAGAATAATGAGTGCGGATTCAAAAAAGTGTCTGTGTTAAGGCAAAACAATCGCCAATTTAATGCGTGCAAGTCGATAGCGCTGCATTCACCTTTTTGCCGCCACCAATGATTGTGCAGTCTTCGCTCACATTTAATTTCCTGCGTTACTGTCTGTTCCCCGCTCCTTCCCACCCAGCCTTTCTTCACTGATACCCAAGTCGACAGGTTCGTCAGGTTGTCCCTCAGCGCGCCCTTTCTCCTGCCCCTGTCTAGGACAGTTCGAACAGTACGCGGATTCTAGAGCACTGTACGAAATGAGCTGTTGCGTCATTGAAATTAAGCGAGAAATTCTTGTAAAAGTGTTTTTAATGTGCAGTTCAGGAAAAGCGCATCTTTTACTGATAGAGAACACAAGTTATTCATTATTTCAGAATTTCTCGGAGATGGCAACTATCAGCTCCCTGAATATTACCAACATTCTATTAGAAATACATAGCGTCTGTGGCGGCACAATCCACGAGGATGACGGAATATGTGCCGAAATCTTACCTCCTAGTTTCTTAGAGACCTCTTCTCACTTCCAACCTCTTCCGCACATCCATCAGCACCATCTACTATCCTCCCACTGTCCTCACCACTCGGCAATGTTTCACTGCCTCTATCGCCATCGCTATCCCAGCCCTCCGCCCTTACAGCCCTCCAGCCCTTCCCCTCCCTGCTACTCCCTGTATCTCCCTGCCCTTCCCTGACTCTTCTCGCTCCTCCCAATCCCTTGCTACCCCTCCCTGCTCCTCCCAGCCGTCCCTGCCCCTCTCTGTCCCCACCCCGTGCCTCGCGCCAATGCAAGGAGCTTCCAAAGTAATAAATGCGGCCCAAAATAAACGTTTATCCGCACGAACGGCCCCGCTTACGGACAACTGTCGAAAGCGCGCTCTCTATCACCATAAAACGAGAATGATGTCCTACGCAGAGTCAGAATGTCGCGATATACGCCCTGGTCTCAAAATATATTAAAGATGTTTCGTTGCCAAAGAAATACGGATATTGAGCAAGGGTATTAGGAAATCGCCCAACGGCAGTGAATTTTAGATTTCTTTAAAGAAGAAAATATTAACTATTTAAATAATCTAACATCAAAATAAATGGTCGTATTCTAATTTCACCCAATGTTTGCTGATATGACAAAAATAATAGCAATGATCAAATTCTCAATAACTTTAAATGTGGTTTGGAATATGTACGTCAATTTGAAAAATTAAACAACATAACTTTGTTCCCTATGGTTTACAAAACTCCACAGACACGAATCTTTCAGAATTAAGTTAGCCTATATAAAGCAATTTTTTGGCGAATACTAGAGAGAACCAAACATGAATTCAATATAGAAGAGATATGCACATGAAAGAAATAATAGCAAAAACGACAAAGCATACTAACATTTTTAAACGTGGAAAAAAATCACTGCAAATCACTGCTCTAATAGGCGAGGAAATCATCCAGATGTACTAATATGCCAAAGAGTTTTAAACGCAGAAATACATACATTCGTGCTCGAAATAAAATGTAAATTCTTCGAGTATTGTTATCATACCTGTTGAGTTATTTATAAGAATTCTCGCGTAATCGTATTGAAGCCCTGGAGTTAGAAGCATCATCACATCGTTTTCACAATCCAAAAAAACGCATTTCACAATCACTCGTACATTATTTATTATTTTTTAATGTATTGTATGGAATGAAAGAAATAACAACGTTCAGCTTTGCGGCTCTCCTTTACTGGAAGTGCTGAGTAATTTTATGCAAACAAATAAGGGAGTAATTTGCTCTCACCTCCCTGTAAGAGTTTCAAAAATTTGCTCAAGGTGTGAATGAAAGAAAGATTCTAGAGGAGAAGAAGGGCTTGGGCACGAATATACAGTCCTTCGTCATATCATTGTGACCACCAGCAATATTAAATAGATTTTTTTTTATTTTCACCCTTTTCCTAAGGTTAAACTTCTACAGAGATGGCCAAATTATTAGATTCAATATTTTATCTCTGACTTAACGGATTGTAATGGGTGCTGAGAAACTCTTGACTGTTTGAAGTGCAATGTTTCTTAATGTTTTTGGAAATATATACCGAGTAAATGGTATAATGAGTCACAACCAATACGTAGAGTCCCTAAAGAGCCAATGGTTCTCTCACATAAATGAGTTGGAAAGTTGAAAAACATTGTCAAGACATTGATCAGTCTGGGTCGCAATTGGCTGCAAATAATCCTGACATGAATCCCATCAAAAATGTTCGTACCATAGTTAAAAGAAACCCACAAGAAGGCCATAAAACACAGCTCATAAAACAACTTATTCGCAAAATGACATTCAAATGGAAAAAAATGATTTTCAACATACCTCCGAACAAGAATGTTAATTATGAAATGTATATAAAACATTATAACCCACTACACAAAGTGTGTCAATATCTACAGTGGAAAAATTGTCTTATTGAATAACTCTAGTATAATAATATAGCCGCTTCTGTAAGTACCTCGATTAATGTTCTTCAGCGGTGGCAACTCATTCGTGAATATGTAGCCTCATTTTTTCTATGCCATCATTGAACCAATGGGAGAGCACATTACTTTTATGAGTGGAAGTCTGCATAATTTTCATGTGAAATAATGTTTTTTTTGCAATAAGAGCGAGTTGTTTCGTTACGCCCATCTATAGTTTACTATATCACCTCACTCCCGCGACACCACTGACCCTCTCTCCAGTCCCGTAGCAGTTGATGCTGTCGCCGTCACGTATTATAAATAAATATAATGACTTTTAATGACAAATAAAGTACAAAATATGTTTTAAAGAACTAAATATTAATGATATACTGTTGTAATAAATGTATCAATTATAGGCAATGCATCTCACAAGATATTTTTAAGGGAACCAGGCAAACGATACATAAAAATTCTAGGACCCAAATATAAGAATTAGAACACTATTTTCCCTTCATAGACACTTCATGGGTAAATAATACACCTTTAATTGCTTTATGCCTCCATTAAGACTTTGCTTGCCAAGTTAAGGGATGATGTTCGCCATCACTGTCGCCTTTGCCAACACCTCAGTGTTGCCGTCACCGCCGCTCCCTCGATTCCTGAAGCAGTCGACGCAGCCCAATCGCCGTCGCCGTCGTCGCCGTCGCCGTCGTCGCCGCCTCCGCCTCCGTATCAGTCACCGTCGCCGTCGCCATTGCCGTCGCCATTGCCGTCGCCATTGCCGTCGCCATTGCCGTCGCCATTGCCGTCGCCATTGCCGTCGCCATTGCCGTCGCCATTGCCGTCGCCATTGCCGTCGCCATTGCCGTCACCATTGCCGTCGCCATTGTCGTCGCCATCGCCGTCGCCATCGCCGTCACCATCGCCGTCACCATCGCCGTCACCATCGCCGTCACCATCGCCGTCGCCGCCTCCACCTCCGCCTCCGCTTCCGCCTCCGCCACCGTCACCGTCACCGTCGCCGTCGCCGTCGCCGTCTCCGGCTTCACCGCGCGGTGCGCGCTGGGTCAACAGCGGTCGCGAGGGCGGCGACGGCGCTGCGAAAATATTGCCCTTTCCGCCCTTCGATTCCCCGAAACGACGTTAGGCTCGCGGACGGGGCGGGGCGGAAGGGCGGGGTCCGCCTTTGGACTCGCTCATTTGGGCGGCGTTTTGTGAGAAAACACGGCCGGCGCCGCTCCGGCCGGCCAAGGTGCCCCGAGCCTTCGTCGCTCGCTTCCTGGCAGCGGCCTCGCGGGCGCAGGGGGCGCGACAACAAGTGGTCGCGCAAAACACGTCAACGCCGCGGCTGGGACCTGGAGAGACGGCTGTCGAGAATCCGTGCTGCGCTGCAGGGTTTTGAAGTCTGCCGTCTTCTTCCTGCGTCGTCATCCACAAGATTTGATGTCCTTCTGTAATTGTTTACTTGCGCGTAGAACAAGTCTTATCATAAAGATTGAAGGTCTAAAAATAAAGAACAAGTGCGTTGGAGGATTTATTACGCGGAACTCTTTCCTGCAGTCACATTTTAGTAAGGTTTCCCACCACAACAATAAATTAAATGTTTTATGTTTTGATGCACTATATGTTGAAGGCAGAATGATTGAAGCAAGGAAAATCGAAGAAAATACAGGTTAAACATATAACTATGATCTTTATTTCGTTTAAATATTTTCACCAGAACAAATGGAATAATCCGAAGATGCAATGGAGGTCATACAATTTTCTGGTTAATAAAACAGATTTCGTGTCTCTACTTTAACAATATCAAACAAATAAATTTACATGTTTGAAAATTAATTATATCAGTTATTTTTCCTGACCCCTTCGAAACCTAATTCTATATACTTCTTACTTCGTATCTTGCTTATTATCTGAAGTTTTTGTCATTAATTCGTCCCATTTTACTTCTCTAATTCTACATACGTAGTATAGAGCAAGTTGAATAATAATGCAGCTCAAAGCGACGATCTTTGGCAGAAAAATTCGTGTTCCATGCCAGAAGTTCGTGTTTGTTCTTACACGTAGTAAATTATTTTCCCCAACACGTTGTATAGTCAGAATTCACGTTTGGTATGTCCTTGATACCGAAACATTGATTTACAGCAAAATGTAAACAACGCTAGCGGCTAAACCTAAGCGGTATTTTCACCCAAGTTAATATTACCAGAACGATCTGGCTGATGAGACATGACCCTTGAATTTCAAAATAATATTTTAATATTGGGGAAAACTTTACATACAGCCCCAACAATTTATTTATTTATTTAGTATATTTCACGGACTAATTGTCCAATTTACAATAATTGTACATATTTGAAATTCATTATAACATGTTCGGTATTATATCAATGTTTCAATTTTGATCAAAAGTTGCTTCAAAGTTTTCTTTAAATATTTTACTAAAATAGAGTGAAATACACTTATAAAGACTGCATCGAACTGACTTGCGCAGTTAACTTTGAATTTTCGAAAACTGAAAATGTATCAAATTTTTTGGACTACTTCATACAACAACGGAGATTTTTTTCTTCAAATGAAATTTGTTTACTGTATCACAATTAGTTGTGAAATAATTATCATGGAATTTTTTTTAGAAAATATTAATAGTTTTCGTAAAGTTTAGGTAATATTAAAAACAAAATTTAACAAAAAATCTCATTTTTTGTTAACTTTTATGTGCTAAATGCACTGTATAACAGGCAAAAATGCCATTGATTCGCTTTCTTATGATTTTAAATATTTACACAAAGTATTTTGTAAATACCTCTAACGTCGTACTTAGAGATAAATAGCATTGTTTAATATGTTTGTTAACGTATAGGCTTCAAGGCATTATCAAAAGTGTTTTATTTATCTCCCTAAGTTTTTGAAAATATGACAATTAACAATTAAGTTTTTGCGAAAACGTTTGCATCAAAGTTTCTTAAAAACGGCTGAAATAGTTTTTTTCTATGAAATCTGGATATTTAAAAAAAATAGTTAAATATTCTACAATATTACGGAAGCATGATTTTGATTAAGATATTTGAAAAAAAGAATGGCGTTTTTCATTGAATCACGGTACAAAAATATCAATTGCACAGAAAGGAAAAGTAAACCATTGTGTTAATTGAAACATCCCATATATTTTGTCTTACAATTTGCTCAAAGCTTGCAAAAATGTACGTTTTCGTGTCGTGTCTCACAATTTGGCAAGTGTAAAATGCACCAATTCGTTACTATGGCTAGAATTTTGAATACAAAATGTGAAACTGGTGGCTATTGATCAAATTCTAGCGACTGAATGATTGAAATTGGAATTGGAATATTGAAAAAATAAAATTGTCTGGTATATTTGGTCTTGTAGATTAGAACTTATGTAGTGCTTGCATTTGAAGTGAATTAGTGACATTTGGAATCATGTAATTACTGAAATGGGTACTACTTTAGGTTGCTATTCAAATTACCCTATATTATTATTAGAAAATTGAACTGTTAAATAGATTAATTTTCATCTAAGAAATCTTAAAAAATAATTATACTGATTATAATTATTATTTAAACGTCTAAATAATAATTATGCTGATTATAATTATTATTTAAACGTCGAAATAATTCCGTGTTGCATATATAATGAACAGAAAAAGATATCCGAGAAGGAACGAAACAAACAAGTGACGAGATGAAATCTCAGCAGTTATGCGGGCGAAAACACAACTGGAAGCGTGTAACGAGGCAGAGAACAGCGGAGTAGCAGAAGTTAGCCTCTCCTGAGGAGCAAGAACAGAGCAAGTGAAGCAAACACGAGGGAGCTGAAACGTGCAGCATCGCGCAACATTACGACGCCTGGGGGGAGGGCGGCGAGGCATTAGCTCAGCGGAGGTGAGGGCGCGCGCGCCTGCCGGCAGACGAGCCGGGGCCCACGTTATCACCCGAAGGACCGCAGGCGAGGCCAACGAGGACATCACTGGGAGGGGACGAGTCCACGACGACGCAGAGGCAAGGGCACGGAGGTGACGACGTGAAGCAAAAGGGTATGCACGTTAAATCAATGCGAGCTTGAACGTCGACTCCTCATTGAAACGACGTAGAAACGTGTTACGTCAAAAACTACAATGAATGTTTATTTGTGATTTTAAACTCTGGTATATTTCCGAATAAAGTAAGCAAGCACATAAAATGCAAAACCGATACTATGGTTTGCATGTGCAATACAGCTTTATAGAAACGGTCAGTGATCTCGCATCTGTTTGGATACAATCTTCACCATTTTGTTCACCACGGTGTGTTTTGTTATCCGAGCAGTAAAAATGGCTGATGGCGGTTTGGACAAGACTGTGGTTGATACTTACCATGAGAGTGGGACGAGAGGATGGGAATGGTACTGACCACGGTGGAGGAACTGGTAACGCCGGAGGTGGAGAAAATATTGGGGCGGTGGAAATAGGAAGCTAATAACGCAGAAACGACGTAGATGCGGTGGATCTAAGTAGTTGGATGATGAAAAAGACAAGGTAATGAGTACAGCGCAGCAAAGCAGTTGTGTTGGGCGGAGAGTCAGTGGGGGTGAATACAATAGGTTTGACTAATTCACCAGCAACGACACAGTGTTGGCAGGGTTGGAGAGTGTACCAGTATTGGCGAAGGCGAGACAATGCTGGTGGGAGAGGTATAGAAGGCTTGAGAGGCAAGTCTAGAAGACACGGGAGGACTAGTGGTGAAAGCAAGATTGGCAACAGACGTAGAGGTAGCGGAGGCGGCTGGGATTCAAGAATAAATAAGTCACTGCTGATGACAGGTCTGGAAGACCTAGTAAAGCTTACTGCGACGACAGCAGGGCTGGTGGAGGAGGCAGAGCTGAAGGAATCGGCAAGTTTTGTCTTCAGCGGGAGGCTTACAAGGACGACGAGCCTATCAAGGGCTGTAGGGGGTAACGAGGGTGACAGGGCAGAATTGCAGGTAGTCCTGAGCGGCAGGGTTGAAGGGGACGTGTGGGCATGACCGTAGAAAGCTGCTGGGCTGGGCCAGTCTGGTCGTCGGCAGCAGCAGGGACGACAACTCAGCTTGGGGCCACGCACAGAAGCAGAGGCGTGCGAGCCGCGAGGGCATTCAAGGTAGCAGCGGGGCCACGAAGTCGCAACGGCGCCGTCCCGACACGTCCCGCCCGCTACGACCTCCGTTTCCGGCGCGCACCGTCGCCGCCGCCATCAGCCCTAACGACCCGTCGCGTCGCGACGCCTGGCGTCGGGGCGCCCCGCCGGCGAGCGGCCGGGGCGGGGGCGGGGCCGTTCATCCTCATAACGCCGCCTCTGATGAGACGCGCCGGGACGACGTCTCCGCACCGGGATTGCACTGGCCCTCCCCCCTCGGGCCTCCTCTGCCAGCCCTCAGTTGGCCCCGCCTCGTGCCCCGCCTCGCGCCCCGCCCCGCCTCGCGCCCCGCCCCGCCTCGCCTCGCGCCCTGCCCCGCCTCGCGCCCCGCCCCGCCTCGCGCCCCGCCCCGCCCCGCCCCGCCTCGCGCCCCGCCCCGCCTCGCCCCGTCCGCCCCCCGCTGCGCACCACGGCGTACGCAGCTCCTCGGCGAGATTGAATCGCTCGCGCGCAGCCGACAGTCCGGCTCAGCCCTACTTATCGCCCCGCGCGCGCTCTTGCGGACGGCGGCGGCGCGAGACTGAAGGACTCTCGGCGGCGCGCGGGGCAGGAGGGCTGACGACACCCCGGGGGATTTGAGCGGCTCGCAGGACTGAATCAAAGCAGCGGCGCTCTGGAGGTTGTCCGGGTGTTGTCGAATTATTTGAAAAGATTATAGATGTGGTAGGTTGAAAGTTTTTGTTGTGACAAATAGCGCCTATTTCTTTTGAAAAAAAAGTTGGAAAGGAGATTGTTTGAATCGGTAGATGACGAAAAGAAGTATTTTCACTTCGAACGCCAACAGATGGAAGTACTTAATATAGTGAAATATACTTGAGGGTGACAAGATTAGATGGGCAAAGTATTACACAGACACGATGATAAAACATGCGATGGTTTGATAAACTCGCAGGACAAGGGAGTTTGGAGAAGAAAGAAGGGAAGAAGAGGCATAGATAGAAAGGAATGACTGGAAGGGAATGACTGAGGCGAGGCGAGAAGCGACGCAGCGCGGGGAGTACACACCAACGAATTGCAAGGCAACGAGCAGGAGGGCGCTGGCCAACGGTGGAGAAATGGGCAATGGAGGAATGGAGGAGAAGGGAGGACCGAGAGGACAATGTAGCAAAGGAAGCGGTGAGAGCTCAGAACGGAAGAGACGGGAACGGGAAGTCCGCAAGATCGCTGGTTGCGGCGAGGACAGCGACGGCAAAGGGATCCGAGGACTGGGGCACAATGGGGAGCGGCGGGGTGGGAAAGAGGACGCTGGGAAACGGTGGATGAGGCCGCTGCAGAGACGGAGGGAAGGGCTCGGGCGGCGTTGACGCCATGATGGCAACGCCTTCGGGGATGGCGAGGAGGCGGCGGGGGGGGGGGGGTGAAGGCGGCGGGGACAGCTCAGAAGGCGGAGGAGGCGGGGCGGGTCCGCGGTAACGGCCTTCCCGTGCGGGGCACGGGGGATCAGAGGGGTCGGGGCGGCGGCGGGCGGGTGGCTTGTAGCGAGAGGCGCTGTGTGCGGGGCGATGAAGGAAGGAGGATTACGGGCGAGGGGGCGCCTGCTCAGGCTTTTATGAGTTTCGGGCGGTGGCGCCGGGGGCATCATGCTTTCGCCATTACTTACTCCCGTGACTTTTCTATTAGTGTCGTACTTAATATGCATAGGCAGGATTTACGCTTGGGTGACACAACACTCGAGGAATGACGCAGTAAACACATATTGAGAACGTAATCACAATAAATCACGAATAATGGACGGGAAAAAGAAATTGATTCCTATGTGCTTGAAACATCTGATGCACGTTACGAGACGATGGCAGATGGCACATTACGTTTGTTTAGTGTTTTATGGTTTTTCAAAAAAAACTTCTTGCACCGTACTTACACGAAATATCTGTGTCTTTTCGAGCAGTAAGGAGAAACACTGTTTTTCGTTGAGACTTGGTAGATGAGAAGAAATGTGGAAATGGAAATGAAAACTACACGGATTCCATTTTAGGGAGACATAAATAAATAACAAAGAACACTATAAAACGTTCCTTACATATACAAAAATAAAATCATGAATGGGGCTGAAATACCGACGAGATGTAATAAAATAATGGACAAATGTGATACTCGAGTAATCATTTTTTTTCTTTTAGATATGATTTTAAAATATAAATGTAGTAAATTAATAATTATAAGTCTCACAAACGTAGACAGTTCTTACAGTTTGGACACGAAGCTACGTTCATCAACCCAACTATTATTTTTACGTCGATAGAAATGGAACAGAATCAAACAATTAAATGCATTAAGCACAAATGGGTCAAAGATTACAACCAGAGCAAGGTCCATCAAAATTGTTCTCCTTCAAAATGTTTTGATTAGTTCCGTTATATATAATATCGTTTTAAATAGTTCTTAGAAAATTCAGTGCCTCTTATTAGAAACTAAGGATGCTGACAGCTTGAGGTAACACAAGATCAATAATATAATTCATTTTTTTTTTTCAAAAAATAAATAGTAATTCATTTCTTTATTCCAGGATAAAGAATCACTGCTTGTTTGGGTATCAAAGTCTTCTGATCTCTTCACTGGTTTTTGCAGGTCTGTCCGTCTTTTAAGCATATGTTTCGGCATTTTCTTGTGGATCAATCTTTTCACGTGTTGGAGTCATCATTTATTTTCATTTAGATTTCAAAAAATTAATCGTACTAAATCTTTTTGAAATTTGGTCTGCTTTAATTTGCCTTCTGACATTTTGGATTTTTAAAAAATTCTAATCTTTGATCTTTCTTTCTAGTTGTCCAAGTCACTGATCCATATATCAAAATATGGTACTGCAATAATTACTTTACAAAATTTTATCAGAATGGTCTTAGATATCTTATTTTATAGTGTAATACATTCAGCATCACATATACGTTGGAACTGGTTGAGTTTAATATGTTCGTGCTCGTTAAATATATGGATCCTATAGCCAACATATCTAAAATAAGAAATTCGATTTGTTTTTATTGTCTACCTAAATTTACCACGAGTTAACATTTATATGTGAAAGCCATTGCTTTAGTCTTATACTAAGATATTTTCATATCATATTCTGTACGCACATAATTGAAATAATAATTTCTGAAACCATGGACTATATCTTTTAAAATCATCAGATTATCGGTAATGGACTTGAGTGAATATTCTTGAATTACTTGACATTGTGCCATCAACGGTGACTAATTTGTTTTCACCTTCGTCTTTTGAAGCGTTATCATGAAGTTGCTCCCTCCACACATCGCACCTGATGGACCACTAACACCATGCATCACACGTCGGCTATTGGTAAATCAGTGTATCGTGTAGTTTCCGGTACCTCGCCAACTTATTGCCCATAACTGTGCCATCCAACTGACGCTTCGTGATGTATATATTGGTATACCTGCTCTAGCTAGGAGTCCACAGGAAACGTTACATAATAGGTAACATTACGCGAGATATATTACATATATCTTGCGTAATGTTAACCACCATCGCATAACCACCATCGCATAACTCATCCGACGCTCCTTCGAAAACCCAACCGACCGCTAAACCTTGTGGCACGCCCTCTTTTTCAAAAAATAAACAAGACGCTTCTTCGGGGGCTCATCTACCATTAGACCGCCACCATCGCCGCCTCCCCTTTAAATACCCACAACCGCAGAAGACGAACTACGCGGGGCGGTGGCAAGGGCGGGGGCGGAGGCGTGTGCTGGGGACGGGGGAGGGGGAAGGGGGATGGGGGAAGGGGGGAGGAGGCGGCCGCAGCGCACCGGCGCGGCACCAGAGGCTCCCAGTTCCAAACTCGGCCCGTTTATCATGCACAGCGCGCACCCAGCTCCGCCCCGCCCCGCGTCGCCCCCACTAAGCTCGCTCCCCGCCTCCTCCCCCGCTTGCCTTATCTGCCGCTGCAAATCGCGACAATGCAGAGCCACCAGGGAAGAGGCTGCTCTCGGGAGCGTCTGGAAAACGCTGGGCTTCGCAGAGGCTGCTTTCCTCTTGGTTACATACTATAACGAGCGTAGGGCAGCTAAATTTATTTTCAGGGACAAGAAATTGGCAAAATGGGATTCTCTCGAAAATAGGCGATCAGTTGCAAGGCTATGAGCATTGTATAAAGCTTATAGCGGTCAACCAGCTTGGAAAGAAATTAATCGGCGGCTATGTATTCCTACATACATCAGTAGGGGGGATCACAGGCACAAAATAAATTTAAGACGCAGAGAACAGATGTGGGGAAATTTTCTTTTACGAATTGAACACTAAAAGAATGGAATACATTGCCTGCAAAAACCTTTGAACCCTTCCCTCGTAGCGTACAACAATTTAGGAAGTTAATTTAGGGCATTACTATATAAATGAGGGAATTAGCTGACAATAGTAGGTTATAG
Source organism: Gryllus longicercus (assembly GCA_038098605.1). Classification (NCBI taxonomy): domain Eukaryota; kingdom Metazoa; phylum Arthropoda; class Insecta; order Orthoptera; family Gryllidae; genus Gryllus; species Gryllus longicercus. The sequence continues at coordinate 108,378 of JAZDUA010001133.1, forward strand.
AGCGATGCGTCAGTTATATATTGTGAAGTGAGGTGTCGTGAAGTGTAGAACAGAGAAATAATGAAAGAAATGATTAAAGGGTCATAGTGAAAATTGTAGTGAAGTGAAGTGAAGTGTAGTGAAGTGCAGTTGAACAAAGATTCAGTGCGGAGTTTGATTATGTTTCATTTTTTTAAGGTAATTTTAATTTTTTTATGAATTAGACAGTTTTATATCATTATTATTTTTATTATCATTGTTATTTTTATTTCCATTATTATTTTATTATTATATTATTACATTATTATATTATTTTTATATTATTATTATTATTATTATTATTATTATATAATTTGCATGTTAGCTGTAGTATTTTATTTATGTAATTAGCTGCCACCGGGTTATGCCCATTTGCAGTTCAAATAAATTTATCTTTATGCGAGCCTTGACTTTTTTCCCTCTAGTTCTTACCCGTCCATTTTATATTTACCTGGTTATGTTCCACTTGATTACTTTCTATCTGCTCATAGTCTGTCTGGTTACTTTCCATCAGTTTAAGTTTTATCAGGTTACTTTTCGCTTAATTAATTCTACTTGATCCTCGTACGGGCGGTAAAACCTAGTTTTATAGACCAAAACCAGTTTCAGGCTTTGTTATGTTTTTTTTTCGTTTACACTTTTGCTTTTTTATTATCCAATAAATGGACAAAAATATAAGGAGGAAAAGAAAATTGTACTGTCATAAAAGACTTTTGTAATAACCATCATCGTTCGAACAATCGTGATGATGTCGAAAGATACGACGGTCTCTTCAGATAATGATTCTATAAGAATGTATACGGGTATTTTTTTAATTTCGTATGTTAATACTCACATTAGAGCATAATGGTTTATTCCATTTCACACCTTTTTAAAGTAAAACACACAGCAGTTACAGGTAAAACGTTTCTCGGACAAGCTGAAGTTACGTAGTATTGGGATTAGTAAGGGATAACATCAGCAGAGAGAAATCGGAAGTGAAACAAGGAGAACTCATAAATTTAAATACTACATTTTTTTCAATAGAATGAAATTTGAGAAGATTCGGTTTGGAAAACGTGTTCACATTTCAATGATTGATTTCAAGCCTTTCGTTTTATTTTTACTTTCTTGCCTTACTTTGTAAGAGGTAATATATTTTAATTGTGCTTCAGAAAATGCCATTTTCCACAAAAAACATCGTATCTATATTCTGAGATATTGCTGGAGCTTGAACTAACTATATTCGATTCCTGTGAATCCCTTACGGTTGCAGTTCACAGTCGTAAACTCACATTCATCCCGAAATATTGCCTTGGAGCAAACGGCATACAGTGTATTGACTTTTCTGATACATTGAGTATTTCAATAACTTAAACTCAATTCATCAGATATGGTGAGTGTGAAGAAGAAAAAAATGCGATTCGACGTATCACAATCCTCAAAGTATTTGTATTCTAGTTGCAGACGTTCCACTGAATTCTTGTGCAGTTAAACGTTGTCAGGAGAATAACGATAATTGATCGCTCCTCAAAGGCACACACGGAGATAAGACGTCCTAATTCTGAAAGAGAAAATATAAAATTCGAAACATTGGTATTTCAAAACAAACTCAATTCATCAGATATGGTGAGTGTGAAGAAGAAAAATATACGATTCAACGTATCAAAAAACTCAAAGTATATGTATTCTAGTTGCAGACGTTCCACTGAATTCTTGTGCAGTTAAACGTTGTCAGGAGAATAACGTTCATTGATCGCTCCTCAAAGGCACACACGAGGATAAGACGGTTAAGGAAAGCCGCTGTACTTTCTTCTCCCAAAGTAAACAGCTGCGTGCGTTGAACAAAGAGCTGATTGTCGCACGCACGTCGCGTTCGCCTTGCAATCGCCCCACGCTCGTTCCGCGTCAATCTCACGCCCAATTGCTACCTCGCGTTCTTGCGCTGCCCTATGTCTTCTACAGAGGCCTTCCTCAATTCGGTTCTGCGCATCACGTGCCGGCAAGCGCCGTAAGATCCATTAGGTCGTCGATGAAAGTTCAAAGCGGATGCCCACAAAGCACGTAACGGATAATGGGCTAAAAGAGCGTCGAGAGCTTTTTCTGCCTTTGGCAAACTGGTCCCGAGACTCATGTTGACCTACGGGGCGTCCCTGCAGGCTACGAGCGGCGAGCTGTTGGGTTCTGCTGATGCTCCCGGGCTGACGGTTGCATTGGGAAGTTTTTGCAAAACTAATTCGCAGTAGTTTGTACTGAGCTTGCACTGCAGTATTTAATTGTATATGAGAGAAGATTCTTCTTCACAGAGAATCAGTTCACAATGATCCGTCAATTAATTTCGCCAGCTTTCTTAACGAGATTCAAGGCGACAAGCTTAACAACCCCACTCTCATCAGATAAAATATAAATAAGAAAACAATATCGATTGACAAATGATCTAATTCAACAGAGAAGAAAAACGGAATGTCATATTTGTGATATGTTTGCAGAAAATCTATAAGCGCAGTTACTTAAAACGCCTTTTATTATTTTTATTCCAGCTTCGTTTCCATTCATTCACATTAATATAATCACAATTTACATGTTAATTAGTGGTACGCTTCTACAATAAATACGTAATAAAGTGTTCCATCTCAAAACGCACTTGGAGATGATGATTAATATTCAACAAAATATTACTTCAGATGGGGCCAAAGTAATTCATAATTAGAATATAATATTAGTTCAGAAGTACACAATGCTTCTCATGCAATTAACGGATGTGTAAAGAACAAGAAAGGCAAGCGAACCAGTTCTCCAACAAATATTGATGATGCAGCTCTAACTTCCATCTGTTTTTCTAGGTTCTGGCACAGAGTTACTAACGTAGCCCAATATATAAACTTTGGTATCTATTACATAATTAAAAGTCATTAAATATTGACTGACATAAATAATTAAATCTGTATTAGCTATGCACTTAAAGCTTCGCTTCATTCAAACAAAATTGCATCATGCATTAGTAATGACGCTGTTACACGAGGTCATGACGCTCCGTAGTGATTCATCACACGCAACGCAGAGCATGTAGAATTTGTTTGAAAATGCAAAATCATGGCTATAAAACACTTGTCGGAGAAGCGCATAAATTAATTTTTCAATCGCCTTGCTTGAATGATTCATGATTCTCCAAACAGAAATACGGATTTTTCCGAACATTAAATTAACAGAAACGGATCTCCATCACTCTGCATGCAGCAGTCTGCATGCTGCAATTTGCATTGTATGAAAACATAATTACCTACATTTTATAGCGTGAACGGAAAGATCTATGGTACGGGTGGAGTATTCAGCTTTCTTGCTGCAATTAATCAAGTTACGATAAATTATAATGCAGTAACAGGACCGAACGAGATGCAGGAAAACATATTTTAACAACGACACGTAAACATATCTTTGTTCAGCCCAGAAAGTTGAGACCACCAACAGACCAGAGGAAAGTATTACATATTTGTACAGTGCACGACCAAAGAGATATCGTAAAACTAAGCAAAAATAAAGACACCCAGAAGTTGAATGAATAAAAAAATCCAGTCTGAGAAAAGACGGCGACTGTCTCTGTATCGTTTTCATTTCTTTCCTTTGCAGTCCTCCGTGTTCAGGACATCTGGGTAGGAGATGACCACGTTCAAACTGTCATCCTTTATTAGACTCCGGGAGAGCCGAATCCGTCTCCATATCAACTCACTAAGGATTGAATAAGGGGGAAAGCGAGAAAAAATAGCTGTCATCATTGAACTGAAATGCAACACTTTTTTGGTCGATCGGTAGGTCTTTAAAGCTGGTCTACGAAGTCCAGCGCTTGTCTAGAATTCGAAACCAGTCACACCTATGGTTCAAATTCTGCTATAGCAAGATTCGAGTTTCTCAACACACTCTGACTATTCATTCCTTCGGTTTCTCCAAATTCTGATATAAGTCAAGGTCCATCGGAAATAGGCACCTAGAGCAAAGAGCTCTTTTTCCGTGGCCTAAGTAACAGTCACAACGACGACGTTTAATTCAGAAGGCGCTCATCACAAGACACATTTTTGATTCGAGGAAAGTTAGATTCAAAAATGCGAATAACCAAAGTACGGTTGGCAGAGTGTACAACTAATAAATTAATCTTGTTTATATCACACCTTACACAGTTGGATAAACTTTATGAGTAAGGATACAAATACATACAATTTATAACAGAAGTCGAATATTTCAGACTGCTTTAGAGATAGGGCCAAAAAAGTAATTGATAGACGCGACGAAATAGTAATACAAAGACCCACTCTAGGGTAAGCGAGCCGCTGGTTTGGCAACTGTATTCCTTGGATTTTGGGTTCTGAGTTGCTCTTAGCTCCGCAGCAGTTTCCACCGAAATTTCTCCTTGCACCACCGCGCGTGTCTCACTAGTAGCCAAAAACGCGCCGACACGCGTCCAGAGTACTAAAATGCCCCTGGTATATACAGTATCAGAAACATCAACCGTTTTATTTATTCGATAAAAAAAGAAAAGAAAGTAGGAATATTAATTAAATTACTTTTTACTTTCTCGTGTATACACGTTTTCGGAGTAATATACGTAGTGTACAAAAATTATGTAATGCCGAATAAAAATTGACTTCAAGATTTCAATGGAAATACAAGTTTCGGGGTCCGCTGATATTGAAGAAGTGCATGATTTTTCAAAACTTCCACTTGTTCGTTCCGTTTGTTCGTCCCGTTTGTTCGTCCCGTTTGTTTGTTCCTCTGTCTCTCTGTTTGTCTGTCCGTCCGTCTGCCTGTCCGTCTGTCCGTAATGTCTATCTGCCAACTCGACCCAAATGCAAATTTTCCTGGCATTTACACTACACTACAGTTACAGGTTACCTTGCCCTACTTCTTTCACGCACAACTACTATTATACTATTATAGTAGTTCTACTTCATTAAATGCGCGCATTCCACAGGTGATGCATTTATTCACACGCTTGAGCTGTTTGATAAAAGGAACATAACCCGCCGCTAAACGTTCGCCCCCTCCACCCACCCTCTTCTACGATTCCGCGGCCGGAGGTGCGCGTTAGCGCTCGGCTGTGCGGACGCTCAAAGCAAATTCTCTTTGGGGGATTGCAGTTCCCCAGACCATGGATACGAACGCCTCTGCCACAGGGATCAGATCATATAAAATTAGTTATTGCGGACATCAAAAGGATACTTCAATTAAGAATTTGCCTTTGGTAGTTTTGGGAACGTGGTGTACATTTAATAATTAGTTCATAAATGTAAAATGTGAGAGTATTTTGTTTCAAACTGACTACACTTCTTGTTCGGTGTTTTAACAATTAAGTTGAGAGAGGTCGTCCTGAGCGTTCGTGTACATTGCGTTTTTAGCAATTCAATACAACCAGTCCGAGGGCTGATCAGACGTAATTCATTCGTAATTCATTCAGACGTAAGCCATTCTTCTGGGTTGCTCGGACGTAAGCGTCCTTTCGTTAACTCTCGGCTTCCGAGGCGACACCGTGTCCCTGAGCTAGTTCCCGACATTTCGGTCACAATATCATCGACTTCTCAAGGGCGGTTCACCTACGTCACTGCACCTCTCTCGCCAACATCTCCACGCCATCTCTTTTCGCACGTTGCAATACCCCAGAATTATCATCGCGGTCGTTTCGGCTTTTCAATGAAGTTGCTTTCCTTCTCATCTACGTCGTTATATTCTCATTAACGCCACTGGAACATTATCTGCTCGGTCTCTTACATATTTTTTTTAAAATGTATGAGTTATTTTATTTCAACAAGTAAAAAAATTAAAAGTTTTAAGCTAGAAACATGTTGATAAATATATTTTAAATAATAGTTTTAAGTAAATGTACTTAGTTATCAAATAATACAATTTCCTACGTGAGTTCAAAATTCTAAAAACTGTTGTTTTTACTTGGTGTTTAATACAATCACACTTTCTTTTACAATAAATAATACATATGAATTTCAATAGAACCTATTTTAATGTTAGCGTCATTTGATTAATTTCATAGAGTCCTACTTATAAGTAATGACTATAACGAAATATTTGAAGTAAAAACTTAATTGGAAATTTTGAGCACCATGAGACTACTTCACAAGGACTTATAAAATTACGAAAACGATTTTCTCGAGTTATTGTTTTTCAATTTTTTATCAACTCTTTTCCCATCATGACCGTTGACTTACGGGGCTCTGGGCGATCGCCCGGGCTGTCCATGTCCAGCGCCGGTACTGTCTTTAACCGTAAGCTGTTAAATTCATCTTCATTTTTAATGCTAATGTTATGTTCAGTTGCAACTGATGTTGATGCTAATATTTGCCAGACTGACGCCCCTGGGAGCCCACCGCCCGCAGATCGCCCAGCGCCGATTCCTCGCGGGCACGTGGGTCTCGTGCGCGTGGGCGCTCTGAGGGCCCTGCGGGGGCGGGGCCTGGTGCCTGGCGCTGGCTCCTGCCGGCGACGGCGGCGTCGCACACAGATGTCCCCGCCCCGCCCCGCCCCGCCCCGCGCGGCCGGGTAAGCTGACAGCGCAGCGGGGCATGCGGGTCGCGGCCCCGGAGGAGGCGCTCGGATCGCGAGGTCAGAGGCGGCGTGACCGCGCGCGCCTCGCACGTGCCGCCTCGCGACACACGGACTCCAAATTGTCAAGTGTAACAATGTCTTGAATTTCTAAACATGAGCATGAAAACATTTTGCGCAGCAGTTTGTTCTGAGATAATTTTTGTCTCTCTCTCTCTCTCTCACACACACACACACTCTCTCTGTCTCTCTCCCTCTCCTCTCCTCTCTCCTCTCTCTTCCGTCTCTACGTCCCTCACTCTCCTTCCCTCCGTTTCCTCCTCCCTCCCTTTCCCCTCCCTCACTCCCTTCTCTTTCCCTCTTTATCTTCATCACTCTCTCTCACACACACACTCACTCACTCTGTCTTTCTCTTTCACTCCAACTCTCATGTTGTGCGATAATTCTCCTCTTCGTTATTTTTTATTTTGAACACAAACCATAAATAAGAACGCTCTCAAATAGTTTTATTTTTATTCATAGTACAATCACGTATTTTCACTGTCACACTCCCTTTCACTCTCACGCGCACTTTCACTCTCACTCCCACTCTCACTCTCACTCTCACTCTCACTCTCACTGTTCGGGCCCACAGCAAAGCACAATAAATATATTTTTTTTCATACGACGCAAGGCAGAACAGTTGATTTGTAACCGGCACAACGCCAGACCGTTGCATCAAAAGATCACGCCACCGGATCCAGCCCACGCCAAGTTTTACTGTCCAACCTCGGGCTGTTCCCAGCTGGTAGTGCAATTTTCAAGTGTACCGTCTGTGTAGTGTAGGTCATCTGCATCAGACCACTTGGACATTCAATTCTAGTGCAATTTCGAGCTGTTTTCTGTCAGCACGCGCAAAGTAGTATCTATTCGTGCGACGTAGGGCTCCACCCAATTCGTGCCCTGCAACCAATTCCACCTGTGCTGTCTGTGTAATGCAAGTTATTTGCACTTCACCACTCGCACCAGGAAATTTACTAGTACTGTGCTCCAGCTATCATGTACTGTGATGTTATAACTGTGCCATGTAATCAAATGCTTAAGTGCAGAGACTATTAAATGCAGTTATGCAAGAACTTCTTTCGGTCATTCCAGACCTCCTACATAAATCCTCCCTGAGCTTTCAAAGGGTTACGGGACAGCTGTGCTCCGCGTATCTTATCAATACAGTCCAATCAAAACATCGAGAATTAGGCGCAGTAGACCGAACAGCAACTCTCTGTTTCTTTTTAGCCGTCAACGTTCCGAATTTGCTATTCAAAGAGCCTTTTCACACCCCTCCTCTCTTTTCTCGTTACATACAGAAAATCCTATTTATTACATATAATGAAACGAACCTCATGTAGTGTATAATTGTACTATGGAATAAAAATAAAACTATTTGAAGGCTTCTTATTTATTGTATATGTGCAAAATACAAATAACTAACAGAATTAACACAGTAGAAATGCGATTTCTGAGGTACGTGAAGGACTGCACATTAATGGACCATATGAGAAAGGAGGTTATGTGATAGGAATTCTAAATTACCAGCTTACAAGAAAATATAAAATACGTACAGAAAAAAATGTATAGACCAATTACAATGAATGAAGAATGAGAGATAGCCGAAGCAGGCCTATTACAATCTCCCAAAAGTAAAAATAGAAGTAGGAAGACCAAAGAAGAGATGGTCACCTCTAAACAACTTTTTCGGAATATGCTAGATCAGCCTAATACATGCTGCTGCTGATGATGACTAAAAATAACTACTCAGACACAAAGACTCAAATGCATCGAGATCACATTTTTTTCTTTTATACTGCACCCGCAGATAACAAATAAAATGTACTGCCTGATTCCAGAAACGCAACATTGAGCGTGGTTGCGTACAGTAAATATGTTTCACATATGTCCATATTAGGCAAAGATCTGTTCCATTATGAAGTGTGGCACTACCTACTAGGTCTAGAGAGTACTCAATTTGTTCTTCTGAAACCAAAATTCAAAGACATGAACCTCTCAAAATTCTCAACATTTCGAAACGACAAATCGGATTGCACAAACTCTTCATTTCACAAATAATATTTTTTTTAATATTTGTTTATCAAAATTCTTTCAATTTTCCGAATGTGGCTAATTTCAATTGCTTTTCTTAGTCTGATTAAAACTGATATATCATTTAAAATATTTCTAACCAAAACAGAGATGCCTTGCTTCAATATTTGCATTATGGGGTATATTATTGCCCAATAGCATTATTAGCAGTTTTTTTCCAAAAGATAATATGATCCTGAATCATGAACAGATCTGATTCAGAATATTTGAGGTTTTCTCCCACATAAATATTTTATACGTCTCTGATCTCAAAGATTGTCAATTTTGCAATCAACACTGTGCTGCAATTGAGGGAAAATGTAACACACTGATTGACAATGTTTCCGGGCTCGTAAAATGTTCTGATTATTAGTCCCGATAGTATAGTGAGAGTTTTATCCCGACAAGTTCAATGATTTTCATGTAGTTCTATACGGAGAATGTCTTTGAAACTTTTTTACTCCAAGTGACAGAAATGGAAGAGATTTAGCACATTGCGCCCATCAAGATGACATTTCGAGAAAGGGACACAGAGAAGAGTAGGTCTTGCAGCTCTGTCGGTGAGCAAAGACGGAGCCATCAGCGAGGGAGGGTCGAGGGGAGGGGCTGTGAGCCGCAGCGAGGACAAGAGACGGCCGCCCTCCGCTGCGTTCCATCGCTGAGCCAACGGAAGCCAACGGGTCCGTATCGACAGCCCGGCCCCTGTCGCGCGGCCCGGCAAGCCTACCGTCCCCCTCGCCCCCGCCCCACCCCACCGCACCGCCCCTCATCCCCATGTCTGCGATCCGCCCGCGACGCGCATCTGCCACGCCCACTCTGCCCTTCTCCCACACTCTCCCTCTCTCTCTCTCTCTCCCTCCATCGTGCCTCTGCCTCTCTTCCCTCTCCCTGTCACGCACCCGCCACGCCTCCGGCCCTCCCCACGCCGCATCATCCACTTCCAGCCCCAGCCTCGCCCTGTCCTCTTGCTCGCGCCCTCATCGCCTCCCCAATCCAGCCCCGCTTCCCGCATCGGCACTCCGCCTCATCTCGCCTTCCCACTCTGCTACACTTCTCTCCTCCCTGTTTCACCCACCTGCATCACCCCCACTTCCACCCACTCCTTCCTTGCTCGCATAGCTCTAAAACCTCTCCCTGCCCAACCCACCCTCATTCCTCTCCTCCCTGTCTTCTCAACGGTCTGGTCTCGAACGCCTTTCCGCCTTGCCCCGCCCCAACACCGCCCCACCCCTGTCCGACTGCTGCCCCACCCCTGCCTCGCCCTCGACCCACGCCATGGCTCCCCTCGCCCGTCTTCGCCTCGTCCCTGGTCGTTCCTGCCTTCCGCTGCTACTGCACTGTCACCGATCGCCCTCCGCCAAGTCCCCGCCCCCGCCTCCGGCCCCGCCGCGGCGGCACACGCCCCTTCACACACTCACGAGGAATGCGGGCGCGCCCCCGCGGGAATTTCTGTCTTCGGCGTCGCCACGTGCCATTGGTACACTGAAGTACAAGTCACCCTTCCGCGAATGGATAACGTGATTGACAAGGGAAAGGTACGAGAATAACGGGGAAGAATTGTATTCGTCAGTGAAACGCGAAAAGTTAAAATTCGATGAGAACGCACTTTGACATTTCAATGTTTCATCTACTCAGCATTTTGGCGTATCTAAATAATAAATAAAAAATGTAATCATTTCAACAGATTCAGAATACACAATGTGAAGCAACTAGAGTTCATAAAAATGAAAGCAATAATATCGTACTAATTATTCAATTAGTATAACGCACCATCGAAAATTTTACCAAGGCGTGAGAACAAATAAAAAGGTTTCAAACTGTCGAAATTATGCTGCTGAGAAACAAATATGAGCCTCCTTATGTACATTTAGATGTTCTATTCCCAATTAAGGTATATAATGCTTTCAACAATCTGAAGTATTATTTCAAATATCAATTACATTGTAACAAGATCACTTCATTGATGAAATTCAAAGTACAGATAATATTTCCGACGAAATTGAAAAATACAAATGGGTGGTAATGAGTATTGAAAAATCTATTGATAGAAGTTCTTTAAGAATTAACTTTTGAGAAAGAGCTGCTGTAAAAATCCAATATGTAGTGGAAGAAAAAAAGAATTGTAAGTAGTACAAAGAATGTGCAGAACGAGAAAAGAGCACGCTAACACAAACTATCTGCATTTCTCTGCAAAAAGAAAGCGTAGACTCATTTTCATGCATTTGATTTTCGTGTCTGCGAACGTTCATTTTTCACTATTCAAAACCAGCTGGAGATTGCGAAAGCAACTTGCCGCAATAAAAATATCAACAAATATAGTCTGAACGTGAGTCGCCCTGTGGCATTTTCATCCTTCACATGGTTTCAGTTGCTAGGTTTTTTTCCTTTGCCACGACGCACGAACAGAAGAGGAATTACAGGATGTATACTTGTGTGTGACCCCTTTGGCTCATAAAGCTTAAGTGGAAAACTTACAGAAAATAATAGTAACATGAAAAACACGTTTGTTGTTAGAAAAATCAGTGTAAAATATGTGATAATTTGGAACGTCAAAGGTTTGATTCTTGAGATAATTCAATAAAACGAAATATCTAAATCCGACGACGCCACTGACTAGTATAGCGGCTTCTACAGATGCATCGTTAATGTAAATCCTTGAGAGCAGTATCCATCTTCCAAGAAACAATGAAAGTCATAAACAATCAATGGAGAGCTTTATCAACATTTTACTCAATTAGAAAATTATGAGTCATCAATTTACAAGTGATACTTAACACCGAAGAATATTAATGATCAGTGTGAAAATACGTCGTAAACATTTTAGTATATTGAGTGTTCAAAACTTAAGATAGAGATTAAAACAATCTGAGGCAAGTCTACGAGCTTTGAAAGTTATGACGGTGGGAAGAAAATCACACAATCCTCTTTTCTTTGCGCTGTCGGATTAAATATGTTATTTTAATGTTTCTGTCATACTTCTTGTTTACTTCTCAACACAACTGTACACATTGTCACTTCACACATCACTCAGTGAATTTAAATCTGCATCTCTTTCATCTCTTTCCAACAGTGACGGATATTTAATAAAATATATAAATTTAATAAAAGTATAATCATTTAATTCCGATTGGTTGTTAATTATCTTCGCTCAACGTAAGGCAGTATCTCATTCTGCTGTAGTAAAAAATACTCTTTTGAAGTATTATTTTGAAGTAGCATTCAACAGAGTTGATCTAAATGCTTGCTCTAGAAATGCACGCGTTTCAGAATAAATGTTACATTTTTAGGGAGATACAGGGGTCAGAAATAATATTTTTTGACAATGAACACTTGATGGGAACTTCATGTAACGAAGTTACATATATGACAAGTTATGTAGTGTAATTTGCCCCTTATTTTAGATAACTCTTTATGTAAAGGGGAAATGTCACATGAGTAACTATTTTGTAAGAAATTTACAGCAAAAAATGTTTGTTGGCAAAAGGTTATCATTATCAACTTCTCTGTACAACCTAGAAGTTTGTACCATTTATTCCGAAACACCCGATACTGATTTGTCATGCCGTTCAGGAGACCTCCCCATCCAGCAGCTACTGCAGGGGTCGCGGACGCGCGTTCATCACTGCGAGGGACAGACTGCCCACCGCGCCCAGCCCCGTCGAAGCCGCCTCACCGGCGTGGCGGGGACGTGGCGGGGGCGTGGTGGGGAGGGGCGGGGCTGGGCGAGGCGGATGCGGAGGCGGAGGCGTGCGCCTGCATTTCGCCCCCGCGCGCGCTCGCCCATAAATCTCAAGGGTCAACGCGAGGCGACGCGAAGCGACGCGACGCGCGCCTGACGTCAGCCGCAAGGCGGGCGTCTCCCAAGGCTTATTAAGCGGACACCGCGCTGACGCCGTCGGGGGCGGGGGATGGGAGCTGAGCTGGCCGCCGGGACAGGTGGCGCTGGGGCGTTAATCACATTGCGCGGTAATAGGACGTGTGATTTGCGAACTGGAGCTGATATTCGTGGAAGGCGGATGATTGCCTTGCGTGATTTCTAACGGAGTCAGATCAATTAAATGTTGGAATAATGTTGAAACAAAGCATTTTGATAGTATTAATTTCGTATTTTACTTTTTATTTCGTTTTTGAGTTGTTACGTTACAACAAGAACTGTCAGAAATCATATGCACATTAACACCTTGCATGTTTCAGTATAAATTTTACACGCTTGGTCGTGAAAAACGTACCGACTGCCAATTTGAAGTCCCCTCTCACGGTGACAAACTATTTGAGGTTATGCATATATGTTGAACATGATGCTGAAAAAACACAATATAAATGGACTGGTGGATATCCATCAAGTTTAAATTACAAAATGTTTTCCGAATCTGGAATCAAAAGTTGTTCATTGACATGTAAAATTGATTTATTTTGTATAAATTATTCAAATTCACATTAATTTTACGAGCATTCAACCAACAAACAACGGTTCCATATGAGAAGTCCATTTTTTTATTTATACTTTTTTTGTAGTTTCCTACTTACCTATTCAATAGGTGTTCATAACCTCAAATATCTTTTCACAACGAAAGTGGAATATGTTTATTTCATTTTCGTTGTAGAAGGTTTTGGTATACTACATTATGATGGTTTATCATGTTTTGTTCTCTATTTTTGAGAACTTGAAGTGTAAAACGTATGAAATTTTGAAGTTTAGCAGAGAAAAAACATAGTATAATAAGGCGCATGGCAGGAAAACACCGCACTCTTACTTTCATCACTAGTGAAATAAATCTATTTTAAATGTAACAATGCCTTTCCGCCTTTTATGTGTGAGAGCAACAGACGATGAACACGTCTTGAAGCCGTACGTATCTGGAAGTCAAAATGAAAATCATTTCCTAAATAAAACAATAAAGATCAAAAGATGAGGAATACCTACGAAGTATAAATATTTCATGTCATTTCTACTCTCAATGTCATCTTATCTGCTGATTCATGGAATGATACATCGCCGACGATGGAATCACACGCATCTCCCAAAGAACCGCAGTCTCGGAAAGTCGACATTAAGCGCTCGTCTCAATAACAGCTCAGGGAATGCGAATCAATATCGGGGGACATAAGTTAAGCACAATGGTGAGTAACGCTCCGCCTATTTATTCTCTGGTCAATTCGGGCTTCCGAAAACCACTCCCGTCGGGGGCCCGGCGGCGGAGGCGGGAGCACGAGGCATGTCGAGTGGGCGGAGAGGCGCCGAGTGAGGGGGGGCGTGAATCACCGCCCGAGGCAGAGGCGTCGGGGAGGCCGGAAGCTGTCAATGGTGACGCCGTGAGTAGGGGCGAAACGCCAGGCTGCAATGGTGATGGGCACTTGTGAATGGATGACGATATGAGCATTGTGGACGGGGAGTGGCAGTATGTACAGCGGGAGAGCCAGCAGGTTCGGAAATTTAGTGGGAGGATTGCGCGGAAGAATATGGCTAATGGCAGGATCGGTGGTTGTGGTGTGTGTAGCAGAGAGGAGGTGATGGGAAAACGTGGGAAACGGGAACGACGAGGTCGAAGAAAGGACTTGCGAGGCAGGGGCAAGGCGAGGAGAGGGAACGGCAAGGTTGGAAGACCGATGAGTTGATTGACTGATTGTTAGTGATTCCGGGCGTGTCAACTACTAGGGTCATTAGTCAAGTAAGTGTTGTGCATATTTTGTCTGGGGAGGTGGCGGTGGTATCACGAGATGCGGCGCCGACATACCGTCGGCTAGCGGCGTTTTTCCCATCCAGGACAGGGGATCCGGGACAAGCTCTAAGCTGGGATCGTCCGGCAGAATTGTCTGGACGGCAGGATGTGCAGAGGTGGTTTGTGTAGCAGAGTGGAGGTGCTGTGCGGTGGCCAAGTACGAAGTAGGGTCGACGAGGACGACGTTTTCCATGGCATGTGAGGGAGGGGCCACGGGCGGAGAGGTAACGGCAAGGGAGGCAGTCTGAGGACGAGGCGAGAGTGTTGGTTGAGGGAGAGGAGGAGAGCCGGAAGGGGAAGATGGGGGGGAAGAGGAGACAGTGGTGGCGGGGGCGCTGGGAGGGCATCCGTTGCACGAGGAGAGGCGGTGGGGAGGGCTGACGGCGGGGAGTATTTAGGGCGTGCGCGTGGGAGGCAGCCAAGGAGGAGGAGGGCCGAGGGGTCCGTCCGGGGCGGCGCGGAGGCGCGTGAATCAGCGTCGGCGGGGGCGGGCCGTCCTTCTCCGGGGCGGGGCGGGGCGAGGAGGGCGTGACCGCAGACGGGGGCCTCCTCAATATCGGCGGCATTCCGGGGCCGCGCCGCAGGCAGCGCTTGCACCATTAGCCTCCCGCCGCCGCTGCGGCCACGATTCTCCTCGCAGCCGCGCGGGCTTCTTCGGCAACCGGCTGAGAGGGTGCGCAGCCAGCATTGCTGCTCTCTCTCTCTCCCCCTCTCTCTCCCTGTCCCTCACTCTCCCTGTCTCTCCCTGTCTCTCCCTGTCTCTCCCTGTCTCTCCCTGTCTCTCCCTGTCTCTCCCTCTCTCTCCTCTCTCTCCTCCCTTTCTCTCTCTCTCTCCCTCCCTCTCCCTCCCTCTCTCTCCCTCTCTCTCCCTCTCTCTCCCTCTCTCTCCCTCTCTCCTCCCTCTCTCTCCCTCTCTCCTCCTCTCTCTCCCTCTCTCCTCCTCTCTCTCCCTCTCTCCTCCTCTCTCTCCCTCTCTCTCTCCCTCTCTCTCCCCCTCTCTCCCTCTCTCTCTCTCCGTCTCTCTCTCCGTCTCTCTCTCCGTCTCTCTCTCCGTCTCTCTCTCCGTCTCTCTCCGTCTCTCTCTCCGTCTCTCTCTCCTTCTCTCTCTCCCTCTCTCTCCCTCTCTCTGCAGCGACTCGAGCGGGAGACCCTAGGGTTCCAGTCCCGACAATGCAGGATGTTCAACTCTAGCTGCATATCTAGATCGAATTCACGCGTTGTCTGAAGGGGATTTCTAGTGGCCGGCTGCTCTAGCGAAACTTTTCCGTGGTTTCCCCGATCAATGCCAGGCAAATGTTCGAGTACTCTAACGTTTGAGCTTCGGATTTGGCGTGATCTTTCTTCACTCATTCTTGTTTCTTCCTCTCTACTTACACAGACTCTCTCTCTATCTCTCTTCTCTCTCTCTCTTCTCTCTCTCTCTTCTCTCTCTCTCTTCTCTCTCTCTCTTCTCTCTCTCTCTTCTCTCTCTCTCTTCTCTCTCTCTCTCTCTCTCTCTCTCTTCTCTCTCTCTCTCTCTCTCTCTCTTCTCTCTCTCTCTCTCTCTTCACTCTCTCTCTCTCTCTCTCTTCTCTCTCTCTTCTCTCTCTCTTCTCTCTCTCTTTTCTCTCTCTCTCTTACTCTTACATGCCCTACGAATCCGTTCGGTAACTTAGGGAAATCTCTCGCAAGCCGACGTATAGGTCGGTACCGTATCACACCCCACAGCGGGGAAATACCGTGAACTCCCAAGTTAACATATACTACACTAACGGGACCGTAGCAGTTGACGTGCCCGGAAACATCATCTAATGAATCATTCAACCAAGGACGTCGTATATCTATAGACACTGCAAAACCTCGCTACTAAGCTCCCGAATCGATACAGTTTAAAAGAGGTGGACTACAAAGTGTACCTTTTGCAAGGGAAGGTTACCTAAAGGTATCAACATGTGTGCTGAAAACAAAAGGTAATCAGAAAGGTTCTTAATTATCGTATTTACTAGATAGCCATTATAATACTAAATTTAATATAGTTTTTGAATAATCAAAGATCTTCCACTTCAAAATATATTCAAAATCTAAGTACATTTACATATCTTGTATAACACTTTTTCTCAGAGGCAATATTTTTTCCTAGGCATGCATATTATTAATTTTGCGTCTCTTCAAATTTTTATTCTGCTTTCCTCATTTCATACCAACTTCCTACCTTCTATTTCACTATTATTGCGGTGTACGGGACGCAGTTCCTCACCAGTCATTCTGCTCTGATTGCGCTATCTCACTTCAGCTTCGCCGCGTCACAAGAAATTGATCCTCGGCGGAAATAGGCTCAAGGTTGATACGGAGGTGCGGCTGCGGAATGAGGGTGACAGAAATAGGAGGCACCGCCGTCGCGGATGGGAAGGCAAGCGCAATGGCGGTAGCAGGCGTTGCGGTATCTGCACGTTCGTTTGGGGCGAGCGGCGGGGTGTTCTGTGGTGAGGAAGGGGAAGGGGTGCTGGGTAAGAAGCAGCTGGATCGGAGAGCGAGAACGGCTGTTAGGGCGGTGAAGTGCCGGTTGCTAATGGCGCGACTCCTTCCCTTGAGGCTCAGAGTCTCTTGCTGTGATCAAACGTCCTTCCCCTCTCTTTCACCACCCCTGGCTCCACATCGTTGCCAACGTCTTAGCCCCCATAGGACCGTATCATCAGTTCTACACGTAAGCTTCCGTGGCTCGAATCCATCAATTCTTGGCTACCCGGGAGATGCCGCGTCGTTGGTTGAGAGGCCGACGTGTCGCCTGACATGTCGCAGACTTCCTCAGGGCAGGGACCTTCCTTACTGCCCTGAGGAAGCCTGAGACAAGTATGGCGAAACGTCGGCCTCCCAGCCAACGACGCGGCGTCTCTCGGATAGCCGAGAATTTACGTATCATCAGTTGATCATCGTGTATCCCATCTACCACCGTCGTGCGCAATCCCCGCTGACACAGGATTCGCCTGGATTGGAATGGTCTCGACTGGACTCGACTCGAATTGGCTCAAAGCACTCAAACCCGTCCCGTCTAGAACCACTCAAACCCGTCCCGACTCAAACCACTCAAACCCGTCCCGACTCAAACCACTCAAACCCGTCCCGACTCAAACCACTCAAACCCGTCCCGACTCAAACCACTCAAACCCGTCCCGACTCCATCCGGTGGAATTCAACACTACCCGTCGACATCATATTCGCACTCAACTTTCTGCAACCCTCCCCAGTCCGAAGCATCCCCGCCCGAGAAGAGTGTACTCGTCCTGGTTTTAACTTCTGGATTTACGCACTTACTTACGAGCCCTCACGCAAAATTCACAGCGCTATATTTTCTTCATCTCCAATATTGAAATATGAGCGGTGGTATTGGATATATATCACTCTTCGAGTCACCACTAACACTTTATTTTGCCTTGGAACTGCTCTTTTGCCTT
This sequence comes from Gryllus longicercus, assembly GCA_038098605.1. Classification (NCBI taxonomy): domain Eukaryota; kingdom Metazoa; phylum Arthropoda; class Insecta; order Orthoptera; family Gryllidae; genus Gryllus; species Gryllus longicercus. The sequence goes on from JAZDUA010001133.1 coordinate 126,184, forward strand.
ACCGCTGAAAATTCTCAATCGTCTCTGCATTCCCATCCCACATTGAATTCATTCATTTACATTAGGAGGCGCATTTTCAGAACCTAGCACTCTCTGTCACGTTGTTGCTCTGACAACTCTCTACCCAGTACCTCCACCTTCGTCATCTATTCCGTGTTTCGCCCAATGCAATGACCCAACCACTTTCAAACACACTGAAACATTTATCCTCACAAGAACTCGCACCCCCTGCCTGCCGATTTTTCTCCATTCACAGTAACTACGCCGACCTCAACGTTGCTACATTTGGGTCAATATCACCTCTCGTCCAACCTCCCCTTCCAGTCGCGCTTTTGCATCTATCCACAGATTGTTCTCCTCTGGCCTGACACCTCACTTCAACATCTCACCATTCCCCGTATCTCTCTCCCTCTGGCTGTCAAACGCGCAGCCGTTCCTACCGCTCTGTCGAATCGTTGCAGCCCCTGCCTTCGCGCCTCCGAACCCTTTCTTGCCGCCCTCCTCAGCCTCAGCCCCAGCCCCGCGCCGCACTTTGTCTCGCGAGCATCGCGCGTCGGCTCAGAGGGGCGGCCGGTACGTGGGAGGGGGCGTGAGTGGACGGGGGACGAGGGCAGAGGCATTGGAGGTGGAGGGAGCAAGACATTATGAGCGGGATAGAAAGTGCAAGCAGATGGGAAAGGAAAGGAACAAGGATTCCAGGCATGTGGTGGTTGGAAGGAAGGTGAGACGAGGGAGGGAACGTGAGTGAATGGGAACGAGAGGGATACGCTAATGAAGCAGATAACTGGGGAGGGATTGGTAATAACCAAAAGAATTCTATGATTTGGAAATAGTGGAATGAGAGAGAAAGAGAGAGAGAAAGAGAGAGAGAGAAAGAGAGAGAAAGAGAGAGAGAAAGAGAGAGAGAAAGAGAGAAAGAGAAAGAGAGAAAGAGAGAGAGAAAGAGAGAGAGAGAGAGAGAGAGAGAGAGAGAGAGAGAGAGAGAGAGAGAGAGAGAGAGAGAGGAAACGGAACAGCTGGGGAAAATTTGCTCCGTACCCGCTTTGGCCAATTTTGAGAAATTCTCCATTTATAGTCTGGAGCTTGAACCTCTGTTCTGAAACGTGGATATGCTCTAACTACCACACTCCTACCGCGCACCCCCGGATCCAATATCATATCCATATCACACCGTACGAAGAAAGGTGGTAAACTGCTGGGGCCATTAGTCCCATAATTCTAGTGCGTGTTGACTGTACGAGACGACAGTGTTCTCCCACCAGAAAAACGCCAGATCCGTCGCAGACGTGCATGTCGGCTTTACGGGTTTCCCCCTTCTGTTATGTTCGCCAGTGGGGCACCATTTCAGGCGGGTAAAGATTTAAGATCTAGACATGTGCGGTAATATAGTGTATGTATGTGTTTGTGTGTGTGTGTGTGTGTGCAAGAGGTGGGAGGGGTAAATGGTAGGTCGAGCGCAGTCCATGGGCTCATTTGTAAGTCCTGCTCCGACATTCGCCTAGTAGTAAACAGCGAAATCACGGAAAACTGTCAATGAGAGCCCCCGGGAGTTGGAATTATTCTCCATATATCAGCCGAATTTGACGTAGCTCTGTAGCTAGTGTCGAAAATGCGTGTAAACCCCTAGGATCTCCCGGGTGGGGAAGGGAAGGAGCGAGAACTTGTGAACGCGGGTGAGATGACGCGCGCGCGGTATGTGTGTGTGTGTGTGTGTGAGAGAGAGAGAGAGAGGGGGAGAGAGAGGAAGAGCGAAGAGAGAGAGAGAAAGAGAGAGGGGGCTGGAGGGCGTGTGGTGGTGAAGGGCGCCCGTCCGTGGTTGAGAGAGGGTGAGTGCCGCGTGCGGGTGGGAGGTGGGCGGCGGGCCGGCCGGGCACCCGTTCGCGGTTACGCAGGGCTCTTTGATCGTTCACGCTCCGTTGGGCGGGAAGCATCCGGCCCGCCTCCCTGCGTCTTGGGCGCCTCTCGTCTCGTCTCGTCTCGTCTCGCGCGCGCCACGCCCCGGGGCCGCGCTGCGGCTTTCCGCCTGGGGGGCCACCTCCTCTAGCGCTGACGATGTCAACAACAGCGCGGGGGGGGAGGGGGACGAATGCACGAGCGCGCGGGGCAGGCCGAGCACCCCAACCACGAAAGCACGCACTGCGCCGCGACACCCTTGCATTTAACCGTAAGTACGCTAATTATTGAAAAATCGAAAATTAAGAGCGTTTAACGAAAATTAGACCTGCCCCATTCTTTTATGCGTTCTTTGTTCAGTCCGTTGAAGAAAATTGAAGAAAAAATGTCCAGCGGTTTTGAGAAAACGTTTTCTTTAATTGTGCTAATTCACAACATTTTATTGAGTTAAGCACAAATTCTGCAGAAATACTCATGTCTTAAAAATGTATATGAGCTTTCAAAAGGGCCGAGTTTTTAGAACAGATTTTGTTAAAAGCAAAAGCCTATATTTTCAATTTTGTAATATTAAAATTTTCTAATTTTTCAAAATACATAATGTTTGCCAGAAATGAGACACCGCCATTTTTTAACCATCATACAGACGAAAAGAAAAATGTAGTAAAAATTAGGAGTCGTTGTTGAGAAAATAATTGTTTAAAAAAGTATACATTTCCTTACTTCACAAAAATTACGTGAAAACCACTCACATTTTCAAAAAATGTACATCGCCTCTTTTTTCTAGATATGTCTTTAAAGAACATATTTCACTCAGATGAACGAAGATGCCAAAAAAATGTCAACCTTTTTCAGTTTTCGAATCAATGATTTCGATGGGAATGAGAACTGTGCCATTGTCATAAGCATTCGTTTCGCTATCCAAGTACAAAGTTTAATAAAAGAATTTGGAGTCCGTGTTGAGGAAATTTTGAAAATGTTGTGCAAGCTTCATAAATATTACCCTCTCTGAAGAAAATATCTGTTTCAACGCAGTGGGGCTCGTGTTCGTATAAATTTATATAATAATTTAAATTTTGGAGAAAATCGTCAGAACTGTTTAGACGCCAGCGTTGACAGACAGACAAACCTATAGACGTATTACTATCAATTGATTTTTCGGTATCAAGGACCCACAAAACTTATATTTTGACTATATGTGTCGGAGGAAGTAATTTAATATACACAGAAACAATATTTCTTCACTTTTTTGTTACTGGCAATGACATTTTTTTCTGTCGGAACTCAACTGTGTTCCCATGCTCGATTACAATACTTTCTCTTCTTACAAAGTAGAGGCGAAGAAGTAAAAAGAAACGGAAAAGGTATACAATTCCTATGAAAGTAAAACAAATTCCAATGAAAGTAAGTACTGATGAAAGTTTAGTGAAAACGTCTGCTGAAAATATTTTCTTCTGAAAATTCATAGAAAACTTTCTCTGAGACATACAAGTCTTAGTACAGGATAGTGTGGGTTATACGAGTACCACAAGCAGTTCATATAGAAAGAATGTGTTTGGCGTGAGACAAAGAGAAGAGATTAATTTATTCTTCTGAAAAGATGAATTCAACCAACCGCAAGAATCATATTAACTTTAGGATATTTTTCTGCTAAAAACAAACCCATCTTAAATAAAACAAATATAAAACCGATACCTTAAAATGACACAATTAAAATAATTATAAAATGTTCCATGGTCGAAGCTAAGCCAACTAACAGGAAAACGTGGTGGGTCAAAGTTACCTAGTTATGTTGAGGAGGCACTTATGTCGCGTTTATAATAATAATAATAATAATAATAATAATAATAATAATAATAATAATAATAACAATAATAATAATAATAATAATAATAATAATAATAATAATAATAATAATAATAAACCTTTGAATTTTAATGGATTTGACTCTCCTATATCGATCTTGGACGATGTTAATATATCTTCTATATAATGTATGTTCTATGTAATTTTGAATGTTCATCATGTTCTCTTTTTATTACTGAAGATATTTCTGTGCGTTTCAAAATACGATTTCATAAATTTAAAGTTATATTATATTTTCTTTAGGAGTACTCATTATTTTTCTGAAAATCCAATATATCAATTCGATAACACTCTTAGCAATGAAGCATATTTAAGTTCAGAAAATATTTAAAATCTTAATTTGGTTGAATTTACAAAGAACTGCACCTACTTTAATAATTTCACCTACTTTATAGTGCACCAATACGTACAAAATATACCATACTGTAGATGCAATTTCCAATTTTGTGAATAAAAATTATGAAATACTTTCAATCATAGAAACCCGTATGTCATTCTCCTTTAGTAATAACTCTTTTCCTCTCAATTTTTGTAACATGTCGTTCTTTATCATTGAAATAGTGAATATATATCATTGAAATATTGAATGAAATTATTAATAATGAGATTAATAAACAAGGCGGTAAAAAGTAACCCAAAAAGTATTTTTCATGACTAATTCCCAAAACATTGAGATAATTTTGATAATGGATTAAAAACGTTTCTTCCGTCCGTATCATACAAATTGTATGCTTCCAACGAAAATGTAGAATCAAAAAAGCTGAGATATTGGATTTCAGTGAATTTTTCATGTGAAAATTAACGGGTGGCTGGCTTTTGAGAAAAACTCTTTTCATAGAACAATAAAAGAGAGAACGGTGTATCTAGATAGTTAAAAATCTGAAACTAGGTCAGCAATTCCTGGAAAAAGATGAAAGCTTCAGCAGCTCTATAGCAGAGACACCTGACCTTTATGAATGGGATCGCAAAAAAGGATAGCCACGTAAGGATGAATATGTTTTTCACAAATAAAATATATGCTTGTAGTTTTAAAGTAATAATTTTTAAATAAAATAGATCGTTATCTGGAAATGCTTTTCAATGAAATTTAAAAGTTACAACTATCAAGCAGTTATTTTAATTAATTCAACGAGTAAACCTTAGTTTAAACTGCAACCCAACATTAAATCATTACTTCAATTTGCATTACAACCGTTCTTATTAACATGAAACATGTCATAAATATTAATCCTACTCCATTCAGTAGTGGAAGATTAATGCAATATTTCATTAAATGTAATTGGTGTTAACCACGAACTTTTATCCAAGTAATTTGCATTCATAAAAGCAATTATTTTCTTGCGATTATTATTATTATTATTATTATTATTATTATTATTATTATTTGAAAATGCTCTACTCGCCTAAATACTAATAATTCTTCCCTTACGGAAATATCAAACTTTGCTAAAACTACAACAGTAACACTATGCATTCATCTTTATTCACAACAAAGAAAAGTCAGAGTAAACGATAACATCTAGGTATCCGATCTCAATTTCTTGCATTGAAATAAAATTAGTTCACAAGACGGAGTTCGCGGACCGCAAGATGGAGATTCGCAAATCGAGAACGAGAAATTCGACTCTCGGATTCCGCCCTCTCCTTCCATTTCGTCGTCCAACAACTTCTTTCAGGACAATTCTCTGCGTTCGTCATCGGCCGCAGAGGTAAACTCCGCGGCGCAACTCCATCTCTTCTCCTGGGAGCCTGTGGATCGAATATGGATCCACGCTGGAGAGACCGGGGAATGGGGTGAAGGGCTGTCCAGAGCGGTGGGAACCGTGGCAGAAGAGAGTAGGGAAAAAATGGCTTGTTCGTGGGAGAGGAAAATGAGGAGAATATTATTGTAACAAAAACCCGAAATAGAATACAATCCTATTATTTTCAAAAGCGCCTGTTAATTACCTTATACATTTCAAAATTAAAGATTCCAATTCTACGTGTTACATCCAGTTATAGGAATTTTCGTACATTTAACTTTTAAAATTATTTTGGAAATCATGTCACCGCCACTGTATATTAATAAAACGTCACAATTGAAATATTCGCATTTCGTTCACGTACTTTTAGTTATTATTTATAACTCATATACAAATTATTTTTAAAACATATTTTATTTTATGAATTAGAAATGTTATTGTATGAATTAGGCGTACCCTGAAGCAGTTCTTCCCAGTTTCCGAACGCAATATTTCAGACATTATTCATTATTTATAGCCAAGCTGAATGCACAGAATATGTATTGTAAGCAACAGGGAACTTACTATTCAAACTAAATGATAAATTTAGCTTTTTACAATGAATATCGGAGGTTCTGAAAATTCACTTTGATGGTTAGTTAATCGAAAACGCATTTAACTTTTTGGTCACCCCTATTTTCGTGATTTCTTTGATATTATTTTATGTTAATATTTGTGTTATTATGTATAATAAATAAAACAACAACAATAATTATGTACGAAGTCAATTCTGATGTTATTAATTGCAGTTAGAACCAGTAGAAAACAATATATTGACAATATTTACTAGATTATCTATAAATAAGTAGGTTATCCATTCAAGAGGATCAAGAAAAAAATGTATAGTCACGTTGCACATCAACATTCACTTCTTGTTCTATCATAATATCTTACCAGAAGAGAATCACATATTGACGAAATGGATAATTGATGTACTCACTATACCCAAAGATAGGAGAACACACAAGCTACCAATTTTTGCACTTTACTACCTTTTAATAAAGCGTAAACATAGTTTACTCTAAGAATCTATTCTTCTTCTTATTAATTATCCAATCTTCCATTCTGTCAAAAATGTTACGAGGTCTGTTAGAGTTTCGGGGGCGGTTAGAGTTGGCTGACAGCGGAGACAGCCTGCTGGAGGGAGATACGCAATCGTCGGTCGGGGTTGTCTGTAAAGACAACGATGACGAGGGTGCAGGAGAATTACCGCAGGATCGGACAAAGAGGTGCCCATGAGGAGACACAGAAGGTGCGAGGAGAGTTGGCTGGGAGCTTCCCCTTTGGGGCGAGGTAGCTGTACGACTGAAGGTTGGAGACGTAAGATGAACCTGTTTCGAATACCCTTCCCCACACACCAGACACTGCACCACGAGAATGATCCTCATACTCCGCCCCGACATATTATTTTCCTTCTGCTTCTGCTAAACTCCGCTCCCTACAGAAGGGGAAGATCCGAAAGAATAATGCTTGTTATTTCCGGATTAATTGAAGAACCCTTCGCATATCATACTATATTGTGATATTATTTGTTTCCTTGCTACCATTAGAATGAGGTTTTATTTCCATATAAGTAAAGAAGAAAATCTCTTATTTTCAAAATGTATTTTGCGAAAAATTATTCAATACTACCAGATTACACTTAGTAATAAAGTTAGGTTTAAATGCATAAAACAGACATCAGAGGATTATGTCAGGTTGAATGTAAATTTAAATAATAAGGCAAACAGAAAAGTAAATGAAAAGAGGACGATGTAAGGAATTAGCATTTTACTCGTTCATTATCAGACTATTAATTTTAGCAGTGTAAGTAGACCTTATACGTTTAAGTTCAAAATATAAATAATCTAACTAGTAAGCAATAATTCAATATTATATACAACTCCGTTCAGTGTTAAATTTGCAGTTTCGCTTCATCGAACTTTCGTGTTTTATGGTGAGATTTAGCAGTAGGGAACATTGCTTATACCGTGACTCTGGGGCTTACTGCCATCAAGCACTTTGTAAATGCAATTCGAAGTAAAAAAACAAGTTGTTCCAAAGGTTTTTTGAAAGTAAACTAGGGGGCGGTCTGGCGAAATGTTTTCTCCTCTTAGTGTTATTACTGAACAAATGCTTTTTCTTAAAAAATGTATGACATAATTTCAAAATCTATAATTAAATGAATTTACGCATAAATAATCCAAGCCACAACAATCAGTATGTTTGGAATATGCCATAGAAATTTATGCTCTATCGTAAAATTTCAAAAGCAAGGATGCATGCCTAAAATTAAATAGTTTATCACAGCAAGCGATAATACATTTGAACTCCACTAACTTATATTTGAAACAAAAATCATGAAATTTGGTGGAAAGGAATTCAATATTCTTTCTGAGCGCAAATACTTGGTGTTTTAAAAAATATTTTTACTATTCTGTAAACGTCAAAGGTCTTTAAAAATTCGGAACTGCATTACACACATACCATATTATTCACATACATATTTTCTTCAATAAGAGAAAAACATTTTAGGAAACATTTTCAGCCACTTTCTAGGAAAATTGAAAATGTCATGGGGACTTCATGAAAAGTATCCTCAAACATTAAAATTTCGTGATGATTTTCGAAATGTCATCACAAGAGCTTACTCCTCACGTATTTACCAAGTTTCAGATATAATACTTCTAATATACAAGGTTATGCGTGACACATCTACACATCCATCCGTAAATACAAGTTGATATCCGGAAACAAAATTGCATATACTATCTGCTCTCCATGTCCGTCAATTTTAACCACCTTTGAAATATCACTAATAGACTTTATTACTGACATGTTCGACGTTACAGATGAAAAGAACCTTATACATGATTTACAACCAGTAATAAAGAACATATTATTCAGGTGATTCCAATACTTTTCCTTTGAATACTATAGTGGAGGAAGGAAAGGTAAAAAATTAAATTGTAATTATTGAACATAAAACGAATTAAATAGTTTTCTTTAAAATGTTCTTTTATTTAAAAATATTAAAAAGTTTCAAATATTTTATCATCTTTAAGAAACGAATTTAATTAGCACAAATGCTTTTAAAAATACAAATTCTCATTGCTGAAGGTTACCCGCAAAAATAGGTTGTGTTTAATTGTCGGTCTAATTATTTTATATAATACATTTTTAACAGCAACGTGAAAAGCGCGCATATTAAAAGTGGCCAACAGAGGTCCTAGCATGTCTCCACAGCGTCCCACGGTATAGGGTGCGCGATGAGTACGAGGGCGGAAACATAGAGAGGGGAGGGGAAGGGAGGGGAGGAGAGCGTGGGTACAGGAGGGCGTGGCGGCGCACAGGGGCGAAATTCAAGCGCATAAAACTCTAATTACAGAACGCACGCTGCGACCGCTGCAGGGCGGCGCACGAGCCCGCTCTTTTGTTCCTGTCCGCGATAATACGGCGCTGGCAAAGGGCCAACGCCCCGCCTCCGCTCCCCTCCACGCGCCCGCCTCTGCGCCCCGCCTCCGCGCCCCGCCTCCGCGCCCCGTCTCCGCGCCCCGCCTCCGCGCCCCGCCTCCGCGCCCCGCCTCCGCGCCCCGCCTCCGCGCCCCGCCTCCGCGCCCCGCCTCCGCGCCCCGCCTCCGCGCCCCGCCTCCGCGCCCCGCCTCCGCGCCCCGCCTCCGCGCCCCGCCTCCGCGCCCCGCCTCCGCGCCCCACCTCTCTGCCCCGCCTCTCTGTACCGCCTCTCACCCCTGCCTCCCAGCCTCGCGCCTCATCCCCGCCTCCTAGCCCCACCATCCAGCGACCCATTTTCATTGGCATTCCACTTACCTGACCCAGGTCACCTCCTTTCTCCCGGCCTGTCTCCGGTCACCGCTCTCTGGTTCCCTTTATTCTCACACTGCGACACCGCCTTCTTTTCGTTGTGTCTAGAACGAGCCCTGTCTGAGGAGTATCAGCGTGGTGTCGGCGTTTTCTTGCGACCTTCACCACACACCCCTTGCCTCCCAGTGCAAATAAATAGCAGCAGCAAGAAGTTCGCCATGCATCTTTTCAACACCGGGCGCCAGAATCCATCATTTGCCCACATACATTCGCTTATGTAGCCGTGCAACGTCTCAATCTCCTCGAAGTAAAAACGATCGCCAAGATGCCTCCAGCTATCCTCTCCGCGCTGCTCAACCTAACTCCGTGACCTGCTTTCCGCCGCCTGTGCATCCGTCTCAGACACCCCCGCCTACTGCCCCGCCCCCTGCCTCTGCTCCCATCCGAGCCGCCTCCACCCCCGCCCCAGATGCGACGAAGCCGCCCCCGCCGCCACCCAGCCACTGTCCTTCCCCCTCCCGCCCCGCGGCTGTCACAGGCACCGGCGCGGCCGCACCCGACCTTCCCGTCGCCAGCGGGTGGCACGGCGGCGCGCAAGTCTGCCACTGGCGTCGCCTCCGACGCGCTTTTCGCCCTCCGAGCGACCTGCTTCCCGGGACGGGACAGCGACTGCCGCGGCGGGGACGGGGACGGGGGCGGCGGCTGGAAGCGGCAGGCACAGCGGGGGCGGGGCGGGGCGGGGCGGGGCGCGCGACGCGGGAATGCAAAGTGTGACCTCCCTTTCCGCACGAGCTGCTTCGATCCCGACCGCCACCGCCAGCCACTTTAAACAGCGTGTCGCCGGCGCGGCGCGGCGCGCGTCTGTATAGAAACAGCGGGCGAGGAGGCGGGGCGCGGCAGCGGTGAAGGCGTGCGGTTGCGGGGCCCAGAGAAACAGTGTGAGGAATCGGAGACGAGCGAAGCTGACATACGGGGACGGCTGGGAAAAGGGGCAAACACAATGGAAGGCGGTGAGCAGAACAGAGCGAAACTTCCTTGAGCAGGACGGGAAGGGAGCTCACTGACGATAATGGTATATGGAAGGTTGGTGCTGTATGGGACAGGCAGAACATGATAGGATAAGGCAGAGCGGAGTGGGACGGGACGGGGCTGGAGGAGGACGGGTGGGGGCGGGTGGGAGGAGGACGGGAACGGCAGGGCGGGACATTTTGGGATAGAACAGGACGGAACGAGGATGGGTGAGAAGGGACTGTAAGGGGGGAAGGAGATCGGAGGACGGGGAGGGCAGAGAGAATGGGGAGGGCGGGGAGGGCGGGAAGCGGGGAGGGCCGGGCGGTGACGGGACCCGCGGTGAGCGAACCGGCGGAACGGAAATGGGCGTGAGCGAAGAACACGTGTTGGCTGAAGACAGGTCGGGGGAGAAGAGATGGTGAAATTGATGCACACGCACGTGTGACAGAGCGCAAGGGTGCAGGAGAGAGGCATCATAGAGAAGAGTCTGCGTGAGGAGGCGATGGTGGGGATACAGTAGATAAGAATATCACTGCGGGAGACTCGACTTGTCTTTAGAGGTTGATAGAGTTATGCTTAACTAATAATGCAAATGCTGACAACAAAAGAGATAGAGCATTACGAATCATTGAAACTGAATTGATCACTTAAAAGGAACGGCAAAATAACTTCTGCTTCGAACTATTTTATCAGTTGTGACTCTGTTCCATTCAAAATCAGTCTGCAGGAAAATTTCTTCACTGATAATATCAACATGAAATGTCAATGTGAAAATTAAATGCAAAAGAACAAAATCATGTATTGTCCAATACAAACAATGAAGTCTCACAGGAAATAAAACAAAACAAAACAGGCAAGCCACGTAATCTTACAGAAGTACCAAAAGTCAATGAATTAATTAAATATATATTCAACGTTATCACCCTAACCCTATATAACTTCGAATATTGTAATAGCAGTGATGAATACTATTATTTAATAAAAAATTTCGTGTACTCACTCATCGTAGACATAAAGAGTTTCTGCTCAGATCAGAGTACTCACCTGAAAGAAAACAGACATAGTGTAAATAAAATATTATTATAATGTAAGTAGAATATAGATATAATACAAAGAACGCTGATTTGGATAAACTTTCATCAACACATATTCAAAACAGTTAACGAACATTTCATGACAAATTTCAAAAAAAAAAAAAGTTGACGACAATGTTTACTTATAACATTTAAAAAAATTTACGCTCTAAAGAACACTAAATCAATATAGCATCCAACCTGAAGTGGCAATTGCTGCAATCTAGAGGGAGGTTCCAAATATGCGAGGAGCGTTGGAAAGTTAATAACAAGGAGCCTATTTCACGGTATACGGAGTGCCGATGCGCGGTCCGAAGATAAGTGAATCACTTACATAGGGCACAGAAGTTGCAGAACGCAAGGACGACGCGGCTGGGATGCACCGCCTCGCGGGGTGCGACCGAACGAGGGGCGAAAACACGAGGTGTCGTCGGCGCCGCACGCGATGCGAAGTGCCAAGCCGCCCCAGGGCGCCGGGTGCTGGAAGGGGAAGTCGCGCCGGTTCGCGCTGTCGGGGCCGGGAGGTACGAGGTCCCCCGCCCCCGCCCCCGCCCCCACCCGCACCCCCGTCGCGGAGCCGCCCAATGAAGTCGGGAGCTATTGGCCGGGCCTGGAAATCCGCCCGCCCCGGAATACATGAATAACATTTCAATAAACGCGCCCAGCGCTACTCAGCGCGAAGTCGGGCGGGCGAAGCGGCGAAAAAATATCAAACTGCGAAATCCAAACACGCCACCGAAGAATTGCTTTTCGCGGCGCGGGGGCGGGGCGAGGGCGGGGCGGGGGCGGGGAGGGGGCGGGGCCGGGCGGGGACGGCGTGCGGTCGTGTGTACTCAGTCCTGCTCCGCCTGCTGCGCCCCGCCCTGCGCCCTACAGCGCCGCACTCGCTGCGCTGTGCCGTCGCGCCGGCTTCCGTGTCCCGCCCCGCTGACGCCCCGCTAACAGACGGCAGCAGCGCCGGCCCAGAAGCTTCCCTCCTCAACTGCTTCCGATTTTTGTTTCGGCTCTTTTCGGCCCTTTTCCGGCGCACTCAACATCACCGCCCTTAATGTTTGTCCCAACCTGTATTTACTTATTATTGTTCATTATTCAGACCCGTATTTCAAGTGCACTAATAGGACATTTGTACCTCTCATTTCCGTCTTATTTTCAATTCATATTTTTAATATATTTACCCTCCATGTGTGTCTATATATTTCACTAATTCTCTGCAAGAACCCTGAAATACTCGCATATCTCCTTCTAGTTCCCATCTCGAACTCAATTTTAGACTCTTTCCTACGTGATTCCCTCGTTCAATCAATTTCCTCACTTCATTTTATTGATGGACCTTACTCCTCTCATGTTATTAAAATTGTATGTAATTTTGCCAAATGTTTATACCCAAACAAATTGTAAAATTAAATATTACTATGAAAATTTATTTTATATCATCCTTGTCAGTTAATCATTCTCTGTTACACATTATTACCACCACAAAAATGTACGCATTTTAAATACCTAGAAATACTACTAGCTATCATTGTGAAGGCTATTAATGTCAAAGAAATCCTTCAATTTTTTGAGAGGAAAATTATTACAGTTTAAGTTAAGTGTAATAGACACCTCAGAAATAATACTAAAGACATTTTACCAGGCCACAATTACTCACGATTGTCTTGAAGAACATTCTGGACAATTGGTCCGATTGATTTGGTAACCCAGAACGCCTAAAATGAATCCCATCAAACATTTACGGAACATAATCAACATGTAAATTTGTGCACAAAATCCTGCAGATTCAATACTTTCCCCAATTATGGACGGATCTCGAGGCATCATGGTTCAATATTTCTGAAGGGAACTTTCAACGACTGTTAGTCCATGAATTGTTGATTTGCAGCACTTCACCAGGCAAAAAGAGGTCCGACACAATATTAGAAGGTATCTTCTGACTTTTGTCGCCTCCGTGTACATACTTACATCCATATTTATTTCCGTTTTGACATCATACTGATCACAGGAACATTTATTCAAAGGAAGGACACCAAAACTAAATCCTGCTTGTAAACCTTGGTCCTGGTACATATTACAGAAATATGCTGAAAATCAAGCCTATATTTTGACTGTTTCTGAGCGTTTTAGGCATCACGCTCGATTAAACAAATTATTCATATATAAATTAGTTGTAATAGTTGAAGCTGAATTGTAATTCAATGTGCTAAAATGAAGAAAAATCACACAAAACAGGCAGCTCTTGTCAACATTACAGAAGAAATAGGTAACTGAAAACCACGCAGCTGTCAAAATTACAACTCTGCCACTATTAGTGTTAATTCCTCCCAGACTCTTCTCACATCTTGTCTCCTCCCATCTCTTACACATCATTAATTCTCTTTTCACACCCATCCGTTCTCCTCTTCTTTTTCCCTCCCTTCGCTCTCTCTCTCTTCACGAATCTTCGTCGCGTGCCCTTCTCACCGCCCCTCCGAAGACGCTTCGCGTGGCCCTGTAGCCCCCGCCCGCCCCGTGACGTCATCACCCCGCGTCACTTCGCGCGCCGCGCCGCGCCGTGGGCGTGGCGCCTCGCGACTATTGCCGGAGTTGGGCAGTTACCTGCAAGCCCTGCGGACGGCTGGGGCGCTGGGCGCTGAGACTCGTCGATCGCTCGTGCGCGCCACGCGTTGCACGAGAAGGGTTTAGCACCGCGCGGGACAAGGAGGATGGAAGGTGAGGAAGGGGCGATCAAACGAGGCTGTTTTCTCTATGCAAGCGTCGGGAGAATTCATTGAGGCGTTTTGTCATTGAACAAGGATGCTTGATAACGTATTATGCCAGATTAATTCACGTAAGGGATTAATGATGTCATGGGAGTATAACGAAACAAACTATCGAAGAAAATAACAGTGAAACTAATAGTTTCACAGTGGTAGAAAACAGAGGTCATTTTTTCAGCAACCATCTATCAGTCACTTTTTAAATAAGATAATATTTTGAAAGAAAGAACAACTAAGATGTAATGTGGGTGATTATTATTATTAAATATCAAATAGAACGGAAGATTCCTCTCTGAGAAGAAAGAGAAAACAAGGACAACGCAATAACATATAAAAAATAATCTATTTAATGGAATTAAGGAAAATATTCATTGAGGAATATCCTAAGCAGAAATCAAAATTACTGACGTAGAAGAGAAACATATTAACAACAAACGTAACTTACTTAACTTAACATAACGCCGAAACGGACGTTTCAGCCGAGGAAGTTTACGTGTACAACAACAAGGATATGACAATTAGAAGAATAATGTACGAAGGAGCGAGAAAATACAAAATGCTATAGCTGTAAAATTCATGATGCAACAAACGCTCGAGGGCATTAGTTTGTGGAATAAAAGTCAGCGAAATATTGTCAGCAGAGATACAAAATTAATTTTGTTAATACGCATGAAGGCATGTTTAAAAATATAAACAAATGGTGCTACACAAAGGTATACATATTCTCATCGCCATTTTTGTCACAATTTCTGTTTTTGAGTTCCCAAGGAGTAGAGTAGAAGTATGATTTTTATAATATTATAGAGATGTAATACATGATAGAGTCGATCTTGCGAAAATATCAGTAGAACGTTCCTGAAAATGCGTAATTTTGAGTATATTTTCACAAAAATATTGTGGGTTTTTGAAAAAATATAAAAAAAGAACTGAAGTCGATAAAGAGCGTTCGCACATGCGTGGTCTTGAAGTCAACCAAATGTTTCAGGGCAAGTTCAGCTATTACTGGATATTTCTGCGTAAACTTATCCAAAACGAGATCAGTTATGCTGTTTCAAAAATTAATTTTCTTTTTAACAATTACGTTATAGCTTGTTATTGCCTTCAATATGGAGTTCGATATACACTGAATAACTTACACAGATCGAAAGGATCGTGGTTACGAGGGAATTATGGAAACAGTAGAACGATGGTACATGTTCTCTGATGGTAGGCATTATCAGAGAAAATAATGAGACGGAAATTTGAATAGACGAACTGAGTCAAATTCGCATCTAGTTAATTAGTAAATCAGTAAATCGGAATAAATAAAGTTGTGTCAAAATAAAATTATGTACCTCGGGCGTTAAGTGGTTCCAATGATCTCAGGCGACAAAACGCCGTCTAGCCAAAGGACCTAGGGGCATTTTGTCGTTACTCCATAATCAGAACCATTATAACGCTCTTGAAGCATAAATAACTATTAGTATCTGATTATATGTTAATTGAATTAACGAGCCTTCATTTGTGGTACTTTCACTTCCTTTACCTTCCGGCGTGGATTCTTGTCCTGCGTTCTTCAACCTACTAATTTCCTATTTGCAGCTCACAGCTTAAGCCGTTGCTATAAACGATTTAAGCGCTCCTATTGTTCACAGACGAACAGACCAAAGTTTCAATGTAAATAAAGTTTTCGATAACAACGCCCCACAAACAGTGAATTCTGACCACATAACTTATTAGAGGAATCCATGTACTGCATAGACAATAAACCGTATCCACTTTTTCGTTATCATGAACCCAAAAAACAGATTTTTCTATCAAAAGCTGGTCACTGTACGCTACAGCATGACAATATTTCCTCTTTATTACATAATCAGACACGCAGACAAGCTCGTCTGGCACACGCGTGGGCATCCCGAGTCCACTTTGAGATTCCGCCCGCCGCCGCCCCGCCAGGGCGAAAATAATTTTGCCACCGCGCAAATCACGCGGCTCCCCACATTCAGTTAATATTTTTCAGCCACTGGGAGGAGCCACCCAACGAGAACAGTTTTCCCCATCACCAGCACCACTGCGGCGAGCCGTGGGCATGTTTAATTCCCCTGTCCCCCACCCCGCCCCACCCAAATCCGAAGAAAAGTGTAACGCGCCCCGCCCCAAAAATAAAAGCCCACCAAAGAGCCGAGCCGCGTCGGGTTTTGCGCGCGCTAGCAATTTTTGCACCGAAGCTGCAAAACTCATTAACTCAGCTTTTTCATCGCGGGATGTTCATCGCGAATTTCGACCGCGCGCCGCCAGGGTCGCCACAGTCGCGAGCGGGCGGGTGGGTGGGTGGCCGTCGCGAGTCGCCCGCATTGTTTACGCTCTCCCATTGGCTGTCATTAAAATATCGATAAAAAAAATTGACTCGCGCCGAGCGCGTGTGGGCGGCGGCGGCGTAGCGCGCGCTTCAGGGAACAGAGAGCAGGGGCTGGGAATACGCGAGTAACAGGCTGACGGGACGAGAAAAACAATCACTCGCGGATACAAACTAAATAAAAATACCGTAATTAACAAATGAATACCAATAAGCGCATTGTGCCGGCGGGGAGGGAAGCGGTAAAACTGCCATTAGCGGCGCGCGCGCGTCCGGTCAGCGACAGCGGCAGCGCCGTGTCGCTTCCCGTCCCGTACCGACGGCGCTCCGAACGGGCCGCCCCCGACACTGCCGCTCCCCCGCCCACCACCACCCATCCTTGTCACCTCCGCAGCCGCCACCGCACCTCACCACCATCAAGCCTCCCGCCCCTCTCTCCTACGCCGCACCCGCCACCGCGCCACCCACCGCCCAGCACGTCCCTCGCTACCCGCCTCTCTTACCACCTCCGCAGGCTCACTGCTCTCATCTCCCAAACCGCCGAACACCACCCCGCGCAACCCAACGCTCTCCTCAACGCTCTTGCCACTCACACCACCCCTCCACACCCCACGCCACCCGCCCTACTCACCGCCACGACCGCCCGCCGCTTCAGCTCTTGCCGTCCACACCGCCCCTCGCCACCCGCCTCTCTCACCCCCTCCGCAGGCCCTGCTCTCGCCACACACGCCCTCATCACCCGACACACTCACCTCCGCCGCCGCCACAGCTCTGGCCACCCACACAGCCCCTCTCCGCTCTGATCAACGCTCTTGCCACTCACACCACCCCTCCACACCAAACGCCACCCGCCCTACTCACCGCCGCGACCGTTTGCCGCCTCAGCTCTTGCCATCCACACCGCCGCCACCCGCCTCTCTCACCCCCTCCGCAGGCCCTGCTCTCGCCACACACGCCCTCATCACCTGCCACTCTCGCCTCCGCCGCCGCCACAGCTCTGCCACCCACACAGCCCCCCTCCGCTCTCATCAACGCTCTTGCCACTCATACCACCCCTCCACACCAAACGCCACCCGCCCTACTCACCGCCGCGACCGTTTGCCGCCTCAGCTCTTGCCGTCCACACCGCCCCTCGCCACCCGCCTCTCTCACCACCTCCGCAGGCCCTGCTCTCGCCACTCACGCCCTCATCACCCGCCACTCTCGCCTCCGCCGCCGCCACAGCTCTGGCCACCCACACAGCCCCTCTCCGCTCTGATCAACGCTATTGCCACTCACACCACCCCTCCACACCAAACGCCACCCGCCCTACTCACCGCCGCGACCGTTTGCCGCCTCAGCTCTTGCCGTCCACACCGCCCCTCGCCACCCGCCTCTCTCACCACCTCCGCAGGCCCTGCTCTCGCCACTCACGCCCTCATCACCCGCCACTCTCGCCTCCGCCGCCGCCACAGCTCTGGCCACCCACACAGCCCCTCTCCGCTCTGATCAACGCTCTTGCCACTCACACCACCCCTCCACACCAAACGCCACCCGCCCTACTCACCGCCGCGACCGTTTGCCGCCTCAGCTCTTGCCGTCCACACCGCCCCTCGCCACCCGCCTCTCTCACCACCTCCGCAGGCCCTGCTCTCGCCACTCACGCCCTCATCACCCGCCACTCTCGCCTCCGCCGCCGCCACAGCTCTGGCCACCCACACAGCCCCTCTCCGCTCTGATCAACGCTCTTGCCACTCACACCACCCCTCCACACCCCACGCCACCCGCCCTACTCACCGCCGCGACCGTCCGCCGCCTCAGCTCTTGCCATCCACACCGCCACCCGCCTCTCTCACCCCCTCCGCAGGCCCTGCTCTCGCCACACACGCCCTCATCACCTGCCACTCTCGCCTCCGCCGCCGCCACAGCTCTGCCACCCACACAGCCCCCCTCCGCTCTCATCAACGCTCTTGCCACTCATACCACCCCTCCACACCCCATGCCACCCGCCCCTCTCTCCACCGCCACCTCTTCAGCTCTTGCCGTCCACACCGCCCCTCGCCACTCGCCCCTCTCACTACAGCCGTCACCAACACTCTTTCTACCCACCACGCCCCTCTCACCACCTACCGCGATTACCTCCCACCGCCTCAGTTGCCTCTCTTGCCATCCACACCGGCCCTCGCCACTCCCGCCCCCCACGACCCGCCACCCTCACCACTCCTGCGCTCCTGCTCACTCTCCTTCCCAGCTGCTTCTCCTCCCCGCCGCCCCTATCCACCCCAACCATCTCCGCCACTCTCCCTCCCGCCCTCACTAGCCTTCCCCCTCCCCCTCTGCCAGCCGCCACCCTCGCAACCCGCGTCGTCCCCTGCCCGTCCCGCGATGTGAATATTCGGGGCTTCGTCGAGAGCCCCGGGTTGTTATTTGAACGCGACTGACCACATGACGTCAATGTAATTTAGCGTGTGCTTCCGCGGCGTTTTCGCGTTGTGTCGGATTACCAAATGTCGTTGCTCGGAATTTTTACGTCGATACGAGACGTTGATGGCTTCCGAACGAGCACTTCACGCACTTTGCTGTCGGTTAGGCAGGCTGTCATTCAAAGGAAGACTATGACGACGCTTTAGAGCACTTCAGCTGCTTTAATGAGCTTTCGTAAAACTGTTAACTTATGTTGACAAAACAACAAAATACAGGATTGGAAAACCACTTTCAATAATGTCGGCATCTTTTAATTATTTTGAGAACCTTTAGGAACAATTGCATCAAATAATTCGTAGAAAAAGATATACGAGTACACATATTCAATACAAATATATTTCTTTAATTTTTTAATTTTTTTTCTCATAAGAAGGTCGTTTTTTGGAAGTACGGAATCAACCAATAGTTCAACCACTAGTACAAATAATCGTGTGTTTGAAACTTCTTCTTCTGTATCAGTTTATGAACTCCAACTGTGCTCATTATTTGTTCCATACCGTTCTAAAGACGTTAGTAACTATTTATTTGTTTCAGCTCCAAAATCAAGAATCTGAAATTCATATTTGTGTATTTGGTTTTATATTATCATGTGTATCATTACATGTTTTCATCACTGTCTAAGTTACTGATGTGGATATCTATTGTCACGCTATCATTATTTTCTATTTTCCTTTGTAAATTAAATTTCAATCTTACAAAAATCATATTTATAATAGTCATGTAACGTATTGTAATTCTACCACGAAATCAATTATGTTTTATTAATTAAAAAACTTATAATTTACACAATATACGAAATTTTGTTTTCCGACTGATAACAATGAATATGATAAGACTGATAGAAACATTTTACTGCCATTTTGGAAATGGATTACATTATATTGTACCAACCGTATTGTGGGTAAATAAAAGTTTGTCAAGTATTGTTTAAATTCAATTGTCTTCAGTCATTTCCATTATTGTAAAATATTAATCGATATCGAATAGTGGTACCAAAAAAATTTTTACAAACTCGAGTTATAATTACGAAAGAAATTTCTCTTCATAAGACTTTCTTTAAGAAAATGTATGCAAAAGAAATTTATTTACGCAGTGATTCTTCGATTTTCGATAAGAGTTCCACAAAGGAATTCAAAACATTTTATAAATTACGAGGGAGAGAAATATCAATAAAACGCTCCCATGAAAGAAACCGACACGAAACGAGGAAATAAAACGGAATATTATACATAACAGAAACCATTCTCGACCACAATAAAAAGCTTAGACGAAGCTTGGTCGCACCCCAACGTCCATTTCTCGCGGAAATAAAGGACTTGAAAATCGCGCTGGGGAGACCTCAAACGACGACATTCGAAACACTTGACTGCTTCGAAGACGAACACGCACCACGCACGCGACGGATGGTGCGATGGTGCGATGGACCATCCCGGACCGTCGAACCGCCGCGGTGGGTGCGTCGCCGCCTATATCATCCTTCACGCGCAGCTAAGTGAATTTCTGCGGGACCCTCCGGTCCGCCGCAACGCCCGTCCCGCCAACAGATGTCGTTACTTTTTCATGCAAATGGCGGCCCCCGCGATTTTGAAATTCGAACGTTCATTACGCATGATAAAGAGGCCTGCTGATTGCTTGCGGGGCGGTCGCGCCCCGCGGCCTTCGCCGCGAGGCGCCCCTGCACGCATTTACTTTCCGGGAGCGCAATAATGTATGAAGATGAAATAATTGAACCTGCTCCCGCGGAGGGTGCGTATTATCACGTCTTTATCTCGATAAAGCTGCCCCTCCCCCGGGGAGCCGCATAGGGGATGACGCAGGAGACACGGAGAGGGAAAAGGGGAGGAAAGAGTCGAGGGGCTACGGGGGCGGCAGGAGGTATGGGGGCGGCGGCGGCAACGGGGTGGCGGGGCTACGGGGGCGGCGGGGCCTTGGGGGTGGCGGGGGCTACGGAGGCGGCGGGGCCTTGGGGGCGAAGGGGCGGGGGGCGGGGCGGCGAGGGGGGCGTGGGGGAGGGGGTGGCGGGGGTAGCGGTGGCGGCGAGGGGGCGGGGGCAGCGCAGACTGCGCGAGGGCGATGGGAAGCGGGGGGGGGGGGGGGCTGAGAAGTGCGAGGCGCGCGGGATCGCTGATAAAAGCGGCACCGCCATGGGGTTGGGACGTTCATGCGAGGTGACAGTGATGGAAGGAAGCGTAGTATGTGAAGAAAGCTGGGGTGCGAAGGGCGGAGATAACGAAGACTGAAAGAGAAGGGTATGAAATAAACCACTCCAGAGATAACGCGAGGAAATAGAAAAAAATACTACTAATAATAATAAAATAAACTTTGAAGAGGGAATTAAAATCGATACATAGAAAACTTCTGAGTGAGATGTAATATAAAGGGTTGTAATAATATTAACAAAATTTTTAATATATGATACGATAACTAAGCTCTGTATAACGTAATGTTAAATACAGAGTGAATTCGTTTTCTTAAAATTGTAATAATGCATTGGTAAGTGATAGAAAATCTATTACCTAAACATTACTTAGCTCATCATCAGAATATCTATGTAATGTTAGTGTTTGTGAAACTTCTGATGTATCAACTTTGAAGGTTGGCCCAGGGAAGCGATTAAGATTTTGAGTTAAGGAAATACTCTAAATGACATATTACCAGAAAATATAATATAACACTTCGAAGTCATTGTCTCATCAACTTTGAAGTCATATCACTCTCAACCGTCTTACTCAGTACAACAACCGTTCACAAAATTTGCTATCTTAATGCATTCACAGACTCTCAGTATTGCTTATCATAGCCATAATTAAAAACGCTAAATATCTGTAATTCCAAATTCATACATAATTTTGCTAACTCAGAAAACGTTAATTCAAAGTGGGAGATTGCAGTTCAAACAATTTTGCTCGGTAATTCTGTTTCGAATGAATGAGACGCAACTACATATTAATCCTCCGACTTTTTGTCGGGCTAACTGCTCAATAGCTGAAGTTCTGCAACTTTTGAACTCCTTACGTCAAGTTCGTGAAACAAAGAGACATATCCAGCGTGGAAATTATTACCAAGTGCAAAATGTGTTGTCAATATTACAAAAGGGGGGCCAAACCTGAAAAGAAATGCAGGAAAAAAGACAGAAGTTCCGCTATCCTATTTCAACCACAAAAATCTGCAGGCATCGTCAGAGAAACAAACAATGGATCGATCTACTCGCAGCCTCACAGGTATCTTAAAAATCTCAGGGTATCTCATATAAACGTAACGTATAAGTACATTGAGAAGGAATGCGAATCAAGACTACGAACATGCGCCGTCCTCGCCCACCGCCTTGTTTCCAGCTACACTTGGAGCTGTGCCCGCCTCTATTCTCCGCTCCAAGATGCCCCCTCCGTCTCTTCCCCTCCTCCTAAACAGGCCCCAAGCACTCATCGGATCGGCGGCAGACAAGGTCCGGGACGCTTTCTCCACCCCCACCCGCACCCTCACCACCGCGGGTGCGCGTCCGCATCGCGTTTTTCGGCTGTGATGAATCGCGTTACATCCCGCAGTCTCCATTTGTCTGGCGCGATTACAACGGTCTTCGGGCCGACTCATCATCCTTGGGGTACGCCCCGACGTCGCGGCCGTCGCAGAGGGCGCTGTGTGCCGTGCGGGAGACGCTGGGCAAGGCGCGAGCGGGGAGGGGGGGAAGGGGGAGGGGACTTATGTATGCTCGGACGCCACGGCGCGGCTAGGCTCGGCGTCACACGAGCGATATTTAAGCGCGCGAACCCTAAAGAGGAATGCGTTAAAAGAACACCCCCGCTCTCACTCTCACCCCGGCCGCCCCGCCACGCCCCGCCTCGGTGCAAGTCGCGCGGGGTGCGCACCCTCGCGACGGCCCTTTGAAGATTTATGCGCGACGGCGATAATGAATATATTCTGAAGCGGAAAACGGAATATGTGTATTTCTTGTAATAAAATATTGCTCAAGAGCGCAGAGCTGCGAAAGAAAACGGAGAGTGGGTGAGGGGCGTGGCCACCTCAAAAGGACGAGGAGTGGCTGCGCTGGCGAAGAGACGGTAGGGTGGCTGGAGAGCCGAGGGTGTTTGGTTTGGTTTGGGGATCGGCACGGGCGGAGGCGGGAGGGGGGCGGGGCGGGGCGGGGGCTTCGGGAGCGGTGGGGGGGCTGGAGCGGGGGGCGGGCGGGGGGGCGGGGATGGCGGGGGCGTCGGAGGCGGGGGGGCGTGGTCGGCGGGGGCGGTAGGGCGTCGGAGGCGGCGGGGGCAGCGGAGGCGGTTGGGGCAGAGGAGGCGGCGGGGGCGGCGGGGGCGGCGGAGGCGGCGGGGGCAATGGAGGGGCGCCGGCGGGGCCAACGGCGGGGAGAGAGCGCGAGAGCACTAAAGCACATTCCGAGCCCCTGCGTGTGTGTCTGTGTGAGTGCAGGCGCGTGAGTTGGAATGGGGGGGCGGACTGCAGAAGGCGTAAGGGTTTCACCGCGGTGGTAGAGTGGCAGCAAAGAAGGGACGGCACGCAAAGGCATGCAAATTGGTGACAAATGGTGACTGAGAGGGATTAAGATAGTATTATTGTTGCACAGACGCCGTGAAGAAATTGATGTAGTGGAAGTGCTTAGGGTGAACTCGGAGTGATATCCTTTTGTATATAATGGACACCAAGATAAATAGAAAGAGCGTGTGGTAAAGGAAACACTAAAAGCAAATTGGTAAAGAATACAATCGAGAAGCTTCTAATTTATGCAATAGTTCGTTACATATATCGTACTTATAGATTACAAGATATCCAGCCGCGGTGGCTAAACGAGCTCAATGGTAGGGCGCTGGCTTCCTAATCCAAAGGGCCGAGGTTCGAATTTCAGCGTAGGATACAATTCTTATCTAGTGATTTCTATTCAGGGCGGCCCTGATGTCGACTCGGCCTCCTTTCCTAGTGAGTACCGGGATCTTTCCTGGGGTAAAGGCGGGCGGACGTTGTGCTCGCCACACAACCTCGTCCTTGTGCTGAGGACGACTATAGGTGGAGCCCTACCTTCACCCCCACGTTGGGTCACATCGGCCTGTGTTCAATTGCTTGCTTCTTTTAGCTAGGTTTCCACAGTAACTTCCCTGTGACGGAATGGTTGGTGCGTTTCTCACAGAAACATATAATTTTAGAGGGCTCGGAGTTCTATCATGATGAAATATGGATGAAATATATCTACAACGTTTTTGAGATATGATGTTTTAAGTGTGAGAGCCATGCATTTCTTCATACGTCTACGCATAATTGAAAAATTATATATTTGCCACAGTCAGTATTTCCTATGCAAAGTTTCAAACTATCTACATATTTTAATAAACAAGGCTAGAAATATTCTCAGATTTTCTTTAAAGAGTCTAATAATCACGCCCCTTTATAATTCTGTCACTATTGGTGGGCGCTAATTTCGTCACAAATTTCCGTTATTAGGAGCGTAGAAAACGTTGGTTCACTGTGTCATTGCCATCAATTCTCAGTTAAGTGTCCTCAACGAGGATAAAATCGATTCCAAGAGGCAAAAAGGTCAACCAAGGAAGCTGACAGAGAGAGGGGGGAAAGGCGGCTTCTCATACAAAAAGTTTTAAAAAATCCAAATCGGAGCGTTCAAAAAATTGTGGCGGAGGTTCGAATGGAAAGTGGAAAGGTTGTTCATTCCGAAATTGTGCGGAGAGTATTAAGAAGTGCGAGATGTAACGGACGAGTAGCCCGAAGGAAACCATACGTAAGCAAATCCATACAAGGACACGACTGGAGTTTGCCAAAAAGTACGTTCACAACGAACCAGAGTGGTGTCGAAATGTTTTGGAAAATTTGGAAATTAGACACACGTTTCATTTTTATCAGCTCAATGACCGAAAACACAAAGCGCATATTGTAAGAGAATGTTTTTTTTACAATTTTGCAACGATTTTCGACACTTCTTCTCAATCCCTAGTCCTAAAGCCCATCGAGAACCTTTGGAAGTTACTCGACAGGAAGGTCAGGAAAAGCCCAAGTTCTTCAAAGAAGAGTAGAAGAGAATGTTCAAAGAGGAGTGGGGAAATTTAAGGCCTTAAAAAACTGAAAAATTGTAATAAATATGCCATAAAGTATACGAGAGGTTATTAATCGTAAAGTTTACCCCACTAAATATTAAAATTACTTTTGTTTGTAAAAATCATATCTGTAGTCATTATTGTTTATATAATTATGTTCTAAATGATTATATATTAAAGTGGCATGTATTATTCTTTCTACTGTATATTTTTACGAAATGTAAAATGTATATGTGAAGTTCAATAATTTTGATTTTTGATTTGTTGCAAAACACATGATATTATTGAATCTACATATCAGTTTATTGCTTTTCATCCCGCTTCTTCTGTGAAAATTAAAAATCTTTAGAATAAGAAGGTGACCGAATATTAAAATGAGCCTCTGTGTATAATTTAGTAGTTATACCGTTGTACAGCCCTTTTCACAAGTCCGATAGCAATTTTGAATCACAGCAGCAATAGTATATTGCGAGTAACAACGTAATTGATCAGAGAAAAGAAAAACTTCAATCCAGGTAGTGATCTCTTTCGTGGCAGTATAAGCAGTCATCTGTCAAAGCCTTATGTTCTCTTGCGTTTGCTTAGCATGGGAGCGAAATGGGCAGAAGGCAGAAACAAACAATACGAACTCTTTCAGACGTCAAGGCGACTAGGAGAAAAGTCTCTTGAATCTATATGCTGTGGACTAATATGATATTGAAAATTCCTATGTGAAGTAGAGTATTTATAGAAATGAAAACTTCACCATAAAAGGAAGTAGTTTCAAATGCGACTAGTGTAATTACGATACACAGTCTTTTATTTTGTTAAGAAATACATTTTTATTCTCTTACCTAAAGTGGTTGGCGGACAGTCGGTCAACTAAACTAAGAAAACGGACTGAAGGTTGTGACGTTACAGCATCTACTGAACTAGTATCGAAAATTTACCACCGCCCGAGCACGATATTTAGTGCCCACGGTTTACATCGGTTCAGTCGCGTTCTCCTAACCGACTGTTGCATACGCTGAAGGGTGTGGATTGCAATGCGCTTGCGAATGAGAGCGTAGGCTTCCGCGGCCGGAGTCAGTATTTACTAGGCTGTCCGGGTGACGCCGCGTCCATGGCGAAGGTGCCGACGTTTCGGTCGCCATTCTGCGACCTTCCTCAGGGCGTAATGCGTCACCCGGACAGCCAAGTAAATACTTACCCACGTTTTGAGAGCGTAGGCTTCCGCGGCCGGAGTCAGTATTTACTAGGCTGTCCGGGTGACGCCGCGTCCATGGCGAAGGTGCCGACGTTGCGAATGCAGTCACAGCTTTGAGAAGATTCGCACGGGCAGAGTGCGTAGCTGACAGCTCCGTCCCACTCCGTCCCGCCGACCACGCGACCTGCTTGAATATTCCACCTTCTCTGCCCCGCACGTCCCCGCACACCAACACCCGACGCGCGCCGACCGAAATACGCGAGGGGAGAGGGTCGGAGGAGGAGGATCAGCGTGAACGAGGTCGAGATAATATTCACAGTGAAATCGAGAAGTTATAAGCAAATAATAAAATGAAAAAAATATGTACTTGCTTTAGTTGTCGACTGGTGCAAATGAGTTATCTTACACTAGTCATTAATTGCTTTACCATTTTTACTTTCTCGCTACGGAGTAGAGAAAAGGTTATGTAATGCGGCGTGAAAAAAGGCAAGTTTTCGGCAAAAAAAAACTCTTATTACAGTGCCCTGGAAACGGAAAGGTGGATAAATCCAGTTGCTAAATTTAGAACAATTTTCTCTATCACATGGTGTATCCATGTTTTGTGGGCCATTCATACCGCAAAATCGAATGACGCCTAAACGTCTGTTTGTCTGTCTGTCTGTCTGTCTGTCTGTCTGTCCGTCCGCTAGCGGCTAAACTGTTCTTCAATTCTTTCATCAAAATTGATATTCAGGTATCGATGTGTCTGATGTCTCGGCCTCTTAGATTTAAAACAGATATTGTAATTTGGGGGCGGGTACTTTTCATGAAACTCCTGGGACATTTTCGAAATTTCATTAATATGGATCCATTGTTTTGATTAAATAATAATAATAATAATAATAGTAATAATAATAATTTTGTTGTTAGATAGTGTGGGGGCCTTTAAGATAATGGTGTAGGTCTCATACTCGATAAAAACCCTGATTTTTCGAAAATTGAAAACATCAGTATTGTATTAGGAGTCTTCCTACAACTAAACTATTAAAGACAGAGATCGTTTCCCTGATATAAATGTTCCTTAAAGATAAATTTTGAAACAAGGTCATGTAGAATATTACAAAAATGTGAGTATTTTTCGAGTAATTTTGCGTGAAAATACGGATGTGAAAGTATGTGCTGTATCTGCCACTGCCATAAAGACGTTAGTCACATGCACTAATCTGCCTAGTTACATGTCTGATCACACAAGGAGTGCAGTTAGCGTGGAAATTGTAAAAAAGAAATATTATTGCAGGATCTTAGGGCAAGGACTTTACGAATGTCGCAAGTTCGATTTGTCAAATGCAGATTTTTATCCTTGGATAACCTATGTAGTTTCACTGCAATTGAATCTGAAATTGGGCTATTGAAAGCTCAATGCACTAACCTTCCATACATTGAAGTGCGCTAAACCCAAAAACGGGACGAATTTGAAACAGCGGCCATGTTGAATTGGTAACAAAGATGATCGAGTAATTCAATGAAATATAATGGGAGAAAATCAATGAAATATCAAGGAAAATAAACTATAATGGATGAAGAAGAAGAAAAATGAGAAGGAGAAAAAGGAGAAGAAAAAGGTGAACATAAGAAAAGCAACGCAAAAACTTAATGGATTTGATCTGACGTTTGCTTTTTTTCTTTTAGACAGTAAAGTATTGTAAATGACGTTTAATTTAATATTTATAGTTATTCGAAACATATTGAATTAAAATATTACTATTAGGAGGAATAATAATGGATGAAACGTTTGTGTTTTATAGATATATTTGGCAAAAGTTTCGAGAATAGCGCTCCGGAGTAAAGACTGTCATGTACCAGGACTGAAGAGGTACTCGTTCGGGACGACTAGTGCTGTCGACACAATATCTCTCACACGGGTTCTGAGTGACAAAGTTACAATTACCATAATGCAGTATACAGAGGTCAGCGAACAAACAAGAATATGGTGGATCTCTCTAGTAGTATCCACGCAAGTGCAGACCACAACACAGACAAGGGAGATTGCATTGTGTGGTTTAGGTATCACTGTGTTGCAAATTATGCAGTGAGCAATTACACCAGTGGATCTGATGACATTGCAAATTCTGATTACGGCTGTAAATCCGCCTACTTTATTATGACAAGCATCGTGGAAACAAAGGTATAATTACAGACATTTCCTGATCACCCTTTCTCGCTTTGATGCCCACTTTTTCGTGTTACTGACCATGCGACAGATATAGGCCAGATGTAACAAACTTCCCTCCGTTATAAACTATGTGTAAAAAAGAATCAATCCTATAGTCAGGAAATATAAATATTCAATGCATATTTTCAATATAATATTCAACAGTCAATATAAATCTAACGTCTCCTTTGTTTTCCTTTTACATGAATCATCTTCTAGTAACAAAGAATATCACTGAAAATAGAAAAAAAACTAATATTATAGAGAAAATATGCTAACAAGGAAAACAAGGAAAATTTGCAACATTCATAAATTGGGACAACATAAACGATATAAACATTAACACATTTTAATATTAATAAATGTTTTTCAAGTATTACAACTTTCGCAGAAATATACTATGTTTCTCATAAAGCTGTGGCTAATCGCTCGAGAATTAAAGACAATAAGAAACTTTGTATTTGTGAAGTAGCTGAATGCGACGGAAGAAGTTGCTGTAAGTGATAGATCAATACTTACAGGAATGAGGGAGTGATGTTTGATTGAAAGAGAATTGTTAAGTACGTAGTTTACACAGTAACTTCAGTAGCAACAAATTTTGTAACAATTTTCCAAAATATCTTCTCCGTGCTTCCGTCATTCCCTATATATCATATCTTTATTTCATAAAAAACAAGCAATAAACATTTTTGTACGAAACCAATGAAGAGATACACAGTTGATTTCGCAATGGCAAATCGAGAGAAATTCTCTTTTAAAATAATTGAAATAAATTGTCATCGTGTAATTTGCTATAATCGCATGTTTATTGGTTAAACGCCGCTCAAGATAAAAAATGTCAAAAACGTATAAAGAAATAAAATAAAAGTTTTCATTTACTCATATTCTTCTATTATTTCTTTTGACTTTTAAAACCGATAATTCGAAGAAAACACAATTCGTTGTGAAACGTTGTGATGTTTCACAAGTAAGGAAACAAGTATGTGTACAGTTATTGCTCGTCAATAAAATAAGTCTCTCTCTCTCTCTCTCTCTCTCTCTCTCTCTCTCTCTCTGGGCTCACGTGCCATGTGGTCCGTAAGAATTTTCTAAGAGGACTGTTTGGAGATGAGCAATATTTCCGCTGGGGGTAGGCCGCAGGAACACCCTGTGTCGCAGCCTCGCATTCCAAGGGGTCGTTAACGACCCCTCGCGGTGGCGCGAGCTCCCAAGAAGACAGATTTGTAGGCTGTTGAAGGAAGTGTATTCGTTTACGTCCATAGTACTGTGTTTTCCCGTCAAGGAAAATGGATTCGTGCCATCAGACTGTTAATTGGGTTGGTGTGAAGTAGTGACGAGACATTAGAATCGTTTGTAAACAAGATACTTCAATGAAATTTGGAATTTTTCAAACAACGTAGCACTACTATTATACATAACAGAATACATAACAGTTGGTTTATTTTTTGAGATCATTCTTAATGACAATGTGTAGAACACATTTTTAATTTTGTAACTGTAGAAAATAAGCAACTCGCACTAGTTGAACATTTGATAAATTGAGAAATGCAATTACTTCTAATAGGCACCACTCGTGTTGTGGTAGCGTAGTTTTTTGTTCAGTTAGTAGCAGTGGATAATTTAAATATTATAAACAATCTAGTTTAGATAAGCGTTACAATATACAAATCACAAAATTCCAACCAAATTACACAAAATTTAAATTAAATTTATGTTTTTCACTACGAAATGGCAAAACAATCGAAATAAAAATGTATCCGTACGTCAAAGCAACAATTATTTTGACACCAAGAAAGTATTTTTTTTTTTTTTTTTAAATTTATTTCTTCTCGTTCGACCTGGAGGTCTTTCGAGGGTTTTCGGTTTTACATACTGATATTTTGGGATTTGGGCATTCCTGACAAATTGAGATTAGAATTCTCTGGCTCGTTTAATTCCTTGTTTGCTTCTGGGAGCTGCTGGGATTTATTTATTTTTGGGGGGGAGGGGGAGGGGGAAGCTGTTATGGATAGCCCTAGCGGGCAATAGGAAGGGGACGTGCTAGGTTATATTTAGATGCGGGATGATATTATTTGTTTAGGGGGGTTTAAGCATGTCTTTGGGAAATTTGGATTTGATTCGGCTTGGGATATTTGCTGTTCGACCTAATTGGAATATCAGAGTGGCATGAGATGAGGGAAGGGAAGAATAGAAGTTATTTGCTAATTTTTTAATGTGTTCGAGCACAGTTTCCATTTGGAGTTCTCTATGAATTTGGTGGTTAGGTATAAACCATGGAGCTTTAATTGACTTTCTGAGGACTTTATTTTGGGCAATTTGCATTTTTTGTATGGTGGTGGAAGCAGCGTTTCCCCAAACCGGGCATGCGTAAGTTAGCGTGGGTAGGATAATAGATTTATATAATAGAATCTGGCATTTGGTATTGAGTGTTGAATGTTGATTTAAGAGAGGGTATAGTTTTAAAATTTTGGCATTGGATTTGTTGATAGCTGCGTGAATATGAGGTTTCCAGGTGAGTTTTTTGTCTAACAATACTCCTAGGTATTTTATTGGTTCGCTTTTCCAAGGTATTTCGTTGTCATCTATTTTCAGATTGGGAGGGATTTGAGGTCTCCTAAGGGTAAATATTTTAGTCTGGCATTTTTGAGAATTGATTGCTATTCTCCATTTCTTTGTCCATTGTATTAGGGTGTTAAGGTTATTCTGAACTCTATTAAATGCTAGGTTAATGTCTGCGCTTGCTGAAAACAGTGCCGTATCGTCGGCAAAAAGAGCAGTTTCCACGTTGGAATACTTAGGTATGTCACTCATGAAAATATTAAATAAAATAGGTGAGAGAACTGAGCCCTGTGGAACTCCGGCTGTGATATTACGTAGAGTAGAAAAGGAGTGATTAGCTTTGACCTTAAATTTTCTATCAGAGATAAAACCTTTAATAATATTCTGTATGTACTCAGGGACTCCAAGTTGTCTTATTTTAAATAACAGACCGGTATGCCAGACTCTGTCATACGCTTGAGCTATATCCAAAAATGCAGCCAGTGTATGTTTTTTCTCTTGGAAGCTCTGTGCAATGTATTCAGTAAGCCTTAGTAGCTGGTGAGTGCAGGAGTGGTTTGCTCTAAAACCAAATTGAATATCTGGTATTGCATCCGTGTCTTTCAGGTACTTGTTAAGTCTCTTTAGTAGAAGTCTTTCAAAAATCTTGGAAATTGAGGGAAGGAGGCTTATTGGCCTGTAGTGTTCAGGGCGTCGAGGGTCTTTTCCTGGCTTGCGAAAAGGTAGAACAATTGCAGTCTTCCAGGCAGTTGGGAAATAATTAAAGCGTAAGATAGCATTAAATATTGCAGTTAGTCCTGCTACAGAGTTTTTATTAAGATTTTTGAGCATTTTATTACTGATTCCATCTATACCGGGTGTTTTTCGTTGTTTTAGATGTTTAATGATGTTAGCTGTTTCAGACGGCGAAATAAACTTTATTTTGGTTTCAGCTGTAGTTAGTGGTTGTTTCATAAAATTTTCAATTTCATTGTTGTGTTGTATCATTGTTGGCGGGTGTGGTCTAAATACATTTTGTAAATGATCTGCAATCGCTTTGGCTTTTTCGTCATCTGAAAGCAGTAGCTTATTGTTTACTTTTAATTCGGATATTTCGTTTTTATCTCTGGTGATTCTTTTTGTTGTTGTCCAAAGATGAGCTGAATTTGGATCAATCTGGCTTATAAACTGACGGAATGAAGTGTAGCGGTGATTATCTAATCTATTTTTGACTAATCTTGATAGTTTATTTAGTTTTGTTTTAATATCTGGCCTTCGAGTTATTTGCCAGAGTCTTCTTAAGTTATGTTTTGATTTAATTAAATTAATAATTTTCCATGGAATTTTGGAGGAAAATAGTTTATTTTTTGTATTATACATATGGGGGGATATCTTTGTTGTTGTTGAATGATTTAGAGAATTAAGAATAGCTGCATTAAACTTTTCTAGTTCGGAGTCGATATTTGCAATCGACCTAATAGGGGGTGGATATTTATAGTTGTTTTTCATTAGGAAAGCGAATTTAGTCCAGTTAATATGTTTTCCTAATGGGTTATTTCCAGATGTAATTTCTTTAAAATTTCCTTTGTGTGATATTAGGATCGGATTATGATCTGAATCTAGTTCAGCTACAACTTTTTGAAGCAGTGGGAAGTTAATATTTTTGGTTATGACTATGTCGAGAATGTCTGGTATTATATTACAATTATAGGGAACGTGTGTAGGTTCAGTTGGTGCATGAATATTAAGGTTATTATTATTTACAAATTCCAGTAATTTTTTGCCTTGTAAAGTTATTGAGTTGCAGCCCCAAGCTCTGTGTTTACTGTTTAAATCTCCTAGGAGAATTATACGATTATATGTGTTAAATATTTTACTATAAGCCTTTTCAGGGAAGCTTTTATTGGGAGGTTTATAGGCTGCAATAATTATTACTTGTTTGTCATTGTTAGGATTATTATTAATATTATTACTATTAATATTACCGTCACAATTTCCACCACTATCAATGTCCGTTCTAGCATTAGCAACAATACCAGCGTTATCAACAGCTGTAGTAGCAATAGTTGCTGCTGAGGTACCTATAGTGTTAGTGATGTTATTACTGATAATACTACTCTTCACTGCTATTCCTATTGACTCGAGGTTTGGGGAAGAGGGCGTAGTTATTTGGCTGCACTCGACGTTTTTAGTTACTATTATTGCTACGCCACCTGACGCTTTGTTGGCGATTCTGTCCTCTCTAAAAATTTTAAACCCTGGAATGTGGAATTTTTCACCCGGAATTAAATGGGTTTCGGTTACGCAGGCTATTTCAATTTCATTTTTCTTTAGAAAATATCTGAATTCATTTTCCTGACGTTTTAATCCGTTGGCGTTCCAGTTTAAAAGTTTAATATTGGCTATTTTATTTGTCATAATTTAAATTTGTCAGAACAGATTTAACTGTGTTTTCAATTAAGGGAGTGAGCGCTATCATGACTTGTTGTACGATGTTTGAGATTAAATTTGATTGTTCCTGTTTAAATAATGAAGAATATGACCTCGATTGGTTACTAAGGTATGGATTAGGATGGTGGGTAGGATGTGGTGGTGGCTGTCTAGTGGTAACAAGGTTAGGATGACTAGTGGTTAGGTGGGGCATGTTAGAAGGTGGGTGCATGTTTTTCGAGTTTTTCATTGACTCTGCTGCCTTTTTGTATATGCTGCAGCCTTTATAATTAGCTGTGTGATCGAGACCACAGTTAATGCACTTAGGGGGGGTAGATTTAATTTTGGTACACTCAGAGTAGTGATGTTGGCCAGTACATTTGACGCAGCGAGGCTGCAGGCCGCAATTTGCCTGGGAATGCCCAAATCTCTGACAACGTTTGCATTGGATTACATGAGACTTGAATCTTTTTTGAATTCTAATTACACTGTACAAAAATCGGTTTAGTTTAAATATTTCTTTGCTTTGATATGTGTTTTCTAGATCTATTGCACAAACAGGTATGGGGCATTTGTCTTTATTATATAGTCTTGCGACTTTAATTGCTGGGAATTTTAGCCTTATCAGTTCCTGCAGTATTTCACTTTCCGTATAGGTAGTAGGAATGTCCTTCATAACTATAGCTAAAGTTTTTACAGTTGGGTCTTTGAAAGAATGGAATTCAATTTTTTCAGATTCACAGAATTTCCTAAAGCTTCTATAATCACTTATTGAAGTGAAAGAAATTTTAATAGCGTCTTTTTCTTGTTTAGTTGTGAAGTCGTCCTTAACGTTCTTTTTAATATCTTCTAACAAAAGTTGAAAATTGCTTGCATTGTGCACTATGATTGGGGGGATTTTAATAATTGGATCGATTTCGGGTTCTTCACTAGTTTCTAATGTTCCAAGAAGCTTATATCTATTAGAAACAGGAATATTGTACCTGGATATATCCTCTTCTGGCGAGCGTGACCTCTTACGTTTAAGTTCATTACCATGTTCCTGCGTGCCTTGCTGCTGCGGTTGCTGTGAATGTGATTGCTGTGGCAGAGGCGGTTGTGTCGGCACGTGATAATGATTTTGAAGCTGGGAAAGTTGCAGTTCTATCATTTGTTGCTGATGCTGAAGATGTTGCAGTTGTTGTTGAAGAATTTCTTGATGTTGTAGTATTGTTTGGTCGGGGGGAGGCTGAACAGGTTCACTGGTATGCAAGTTTTCACCATCACTTTCACTAAAAGTGACGTCCATTGCGCGTCGAATTAGTTGCCCCGTAACGGAGCAACTATTTGTAGCCATTCACTGGTTTTAAAGATTTGTTGGCTTTAACTAAAACTAAAATCACACTTTTCTAATCGAGGCACTGTTCACACCGTTCACACGAAAGACGACTCGCTTACTGAACGACCGTGAAGAAAGTATTGTGTGCGATTACTCTAATCATAAATTGTCCATAATCATAAAAGAGAGAAATTGGAAAGTTTCATTTTCTATATTTAACCATTTTCCCGACGAGAGTTTTATATTCCTACTCTCCCGATCCAATGACACAACTAAAATGTTTACACATAATTAAGAGTGTTAACTCATAGCGGAAGCAGATTAATAACACTCTATACGCTGTAAATCACGCTTTGTAAATATGAGTGCGATGTAAGCGAGCATGTGCTCTCTAGCGGAACACGCGAACCCGTGTTTCGGCGTAATTAACGTTGAATAATGGACCGCCGGGCGGCGGAGAAATACTTCGAACGTCGATGCTCTTTGATATACGATTGCAGTCTACCAACACTTCCCATAGCAGGCCCCCGTACCCCTGCTATCGTAGAAAAGTGAAGTCCAGTAAAAAGTTTTTATTTACGGTATTTTATCTCTCTAGTTTTGTTTTATGCGTTTGTTTCAACCACGTTTATTTTTATATACAACCTCATTCTCATTTCATTAAATTTCGAGAATTCATAGTTAAGAAACGGAGCATGTACTGGTGTATCCAGATATTAATAAATTAGGCTAAGAAATTTTCATCATATGTGCGTGAAAGTATCGTTATTCATTAATCAATTACATTTTAAGGAACACTTTTCATTCTTAACTTTAGTTTTGTTTTCTAAATAAAAACTTTTTACTCGACTTCATTTTTCTACGATAGCAGGAGAATGCGGCCTGCTTTGGGAAGTGTTGGTAGTCGGCAACCTTTCCAAGCCTTCCTTCAGAGGTTCATTTTCCACTTTGGACGCTGCTCCATTTACCTCGGGAGATATCACGACTCTTGAATATTCCATCACCAAAGTCTGATTATTGCTATTGCAAGGAAATTAACAGAGGAAAGTTGAAATAAGCCTTCCTTTCACAAATGTGTAATATCGAAGTATGGTTTTGTTATTTTTTCTTTCAGAAAATAAACTGAGATAGCATGCGCAAAGGTTTTATATAGCAATAAGTGCGGTATTATTAATAATTTTTGAGGGGGTACCCTGTTTTTGAAATTATAAGATATATATATTGAAACGCGGAGCGTTTCTTTAATTACTTCGAAATGCAGGACATTTTTTTCAAATACGCCTATTTTGAATTGCGCGGCAACTGCGGCGAGTAACGGACGTGATCAGGGAACGGGTCAGGCGCGAGAAGGCGGCGAGACCGGGCGAGACGACGGGAGCAGTAGGTAAGAGAACTCGAAGGAGAGCGGAGCGGTGTTGATGGGCGCGGTAGAAAGGGAACAAAGTGAATTTAATTAATGGAAGATACACTAGTAGGGAGTGAGTTAAGTGTTACAATGACATGATAAATAGTGCAAGCTTGTGGAAGTGGAATTGGCGTCAGGAACTGTGGTGACAAAGCAAGAACTGTAGACCGCATGGCTGGTAACGGCTATGGGTAGTTGCCACGTGCCTGCGTTATTGTGAAAGGAAAGCGAAGGAGAACTGGTGAGCTGTGCCGTAAGGGAGCATCGAGATAAACTACAAAGGGTAGGTGGACAGTGATATAGAATTAGTGCCTACTCGATTTGAAAGACATGCGCAGCGGTCGGGGTTGAAGCGAAGGTGTCGTATAACCGCCGCGGAGAGCCGTGGCCACGGGCGTCCATGCAGTCAACCGTCCGACGGGCGCCGAGTCGCGCCGAAGGCCGCCGATCGCCGCAGCCGTTGGGGGGAACATCCGAGAAGAAACAAACTATTTTTGGTAGACAAGGTATTGTGAAATTTGAGATCATGGGTATAGTTTTGGTACCAAAACAGCACGTACTTAGACTGGAACTGATGTACTAAATGTGTGATTTCAGTAATAAATTGTTTGTTTGTTCAAAGACAATTATAATTGAGTTTTTCCAATGTTCTTGTCAAACCTTACGAGACCCATTCACGAACCAAGACACCTGTCCTTTCTAAAATTAAATGTAGTGAAAAGTACCGCAAACCAGGTACGTCACAATATATATATATATATATATATATATATATATATATATATATATATATATATATATACATATATATATAGTAATTATTTGCCAATACGTAAAGTGGTTAGATTAAATTCTACACGTTTTGATTTATTGCATAATACTGGAAAATTGTATTTTATGCAATTGAAATTTTGCATGCGGAATGAATTGGCCGAATTATTAGTTAGGAAGCGAGGCGCTTTGACTGATAGGCAATTGTGACTATGCATTAAAATAAGACACACTCAAGAGACAAGAGCAGGTTGAGAACAGCAGCTTTTCAACCCCTGTAGAAAGATCAAGCAATAAAAATATATGGTCAACAACACTCGCCAGAATAACCATGCTTGAAACACAGAATATGCAACACGAAAACAACAACCGATTGGAAAGTTCAAAGAAATGTGAAATGAAAAGGAAGAGAAATGAAAAGGAAGATTTCCTTCCACCCAAAAGTAAAACGATTAGTTGATGTAATCAAGCTAATAGATGAAGCTAAGAAATGAGATCCACAACGTGTTAAAAACGCTCGAGTGAATAGGGAACGCTCAAGTCCTTCAAATGGTTTGGAAAAGAAGGTAACATTGTTTAAAGTTGGTTTCGGACACGCTGTTTCATCGAATAGGAGCTGGACGTGGACAGAAGCTATAAAACAAGCCGGTAATGAACCGATGCATGTAAATATCGAACCCTGTCTGTTGGTTATTATGTAGACAACCATACTTTGAAATACGGTAAATAAGGAAACGTATATACGATGGTTTCGTACATTCGAACATTCCATAAGCGTTGGGTGCATTCCAGTAAAGAGAGGGTGTTAAAGGCGCTGTCTTTTTGAAGCAGTGGGACGTTGCATTAAGTGGTTTCCCGAAATATGTTGTTTGTATTAGATTTTGTGCACATGGGAAGCGTACATCGTACCATATCATCTTTGTTAAAATTTTGGATTTAACGAACTCTTATTATTGCATTATTATCAAAAACCCACTATTACAAGAACGTTATTTAGTCGTAAGTGTATCAAGAACGTCATATAGTAGTAAAAATACTGAATATTCGTTACTTATTAAATGAATTTCATTATTTTTGTTTGCATTC
Source organism: Gryllus longicercus (assembly GCA_038098605.1). NCBI lineage: Eukaryota > Metazoa > Arthropoda > Insecta > Orthoptera > Gryllidae > Gryllus > Gryllus longicercus. The sequence goes on from JAZDUA010001133.1 coordinate 164,135, forward strand.
AAATGCTGCTTTGAATTTCGGAAGTAATGAAATAAAAATTACCGTATTTTCAAACTAATAAAAGTGAACTTAATGGTAAGATAATTAATTGCAATGCAGCCAAGCGTATCATACTGTTTGAAACGTTTGATTCGCAATTTAAAAATACAAAAATACATTTAAAGGAATTAAAAGGATATTTATTTTCATTCAATTTTATTATTACAAATTAACTTTAAATATTCTCATATTAAGTCGTTTGGTATTCTCCCCAACTTTCTGTCAACTTTTCTAACTACCTCCTCGCAGATCGCAGAAATAATCATGTTCCGAAACATTCTCACGAATAACTCGTTAACCAGCGGCACGAGCAACTGCTCTCCATTACAAAAGTTTAAGAACTCGCCGCTTGCGAAGTTCTGCTGGCGATACATTTTCATCCTATGTGCCATTAAGCGGAAATGAGAACAAAGCGTCTTTCTGCTCTAATGTATGGGCTCCGATCTCTTTGAAAATTAGGACAACTTTCTGCGCGAGCCCCTACCATAAAGTTTCATCAAAATCCTTTAAATGTTGCAGCTGTAGGCCGCGACCGGACCGTCGGACACGGTTTCCTCAAGAGACCACACACTTTGGATGCACCACACACTATGGACGTCTTTTTTTCATGATATTAGGTAATAAATACAGATTTCATTGAGTAACAGCAGTGCTTAATAGAAATGATACTTCCACGTATGTGAAAATATTCGAGCAAATCGTAAAAATGTATCCAAAACCCACACGCTATTGATGGGGTTTATATTTTTTAAACGAAGAACATCATGAAATAAAATTCAGAAGATAAAATATGAGAACATTTTCAATCACTGACTTCAATCACTGATGCAACAGATTAAATGATGCAAACATTATGCAAAACATGGAACTTCAATAAATGTTCATAATTCATAATCATGTAGCTCGTTTTATTGAAAATAATATCCATGAAAATATATTACTTGATATGTTTAAAATTTAAACGTATGCAATTAGTAAATTTTAGAAAGTATAGAAGAATTTAAGTGTGTTAGATTTACTGTTTGAAATTTTGACGTAATTTTTTAAGGAGGTTTTATTTTGAGGAGGTAATTGAATATTTAACGCCCACGATATTATCAAGTTGAAATTTCATATCACAAGTGTAAAGAGCTTAAAAGTTTGACTTCATTATTATTTGTTTCATATTATTATAAAAGTAATTAATCATAAGGAATTGCTAAGCAGTCGGTGAATGTGAACGGCTTAAGGAATAAATTGATGTTATTGCAGTGCTTCTGACTTGCGGAGGTTTTATGGTTTGAGTTCCGACGGTGGCAGGGGCTTCTATATTAGGTAAGTACCTACGTTGAATTTAGCTGCTGTCTAGGGAAGAATGTGATAACTAGGTTGTACTACATATGTGGAGGAGAACAAGCAATAAAATTGCGCTTAATGCCTACAGCGGAATATAATCTCACAATTTTTTTTACACAAAACACCGGTAACAACACAAAGTAACTTACCATCAGGATTATCTACACGTCTTTACGACAGGCTTTAAAGAATATACGTCCATATACGGAAGCCAAATACAATCGCAAATCATGTTCATTGCGATTAAAACATTTATATTCTTAGACGCTAATATAGTAGGTATTCTTATATCGCTCTCCCCACGAAATACGCTACGCCCTCTCTAACAAGACGAGCGGAAGAAGATTATTCCTCCTATCTTGATCTGGCGACTCTCTCCCCGTTGTAACCAGTGATCTCCACACATTCAATCTCTCCCCTTCAACTCTCAGCCCCTTCACCTCTCTCTTTCAGCATCTCCCTCCAGCCCCACCTTATCTCTCTTTCCAGCGTAATAAAGTCCCCCGCAGAGAACACACCTATAAACATGTCGGCTCCGTTTGCCGAAGAAATGCGTCTCCGCAGGAACTCGAATCCAAAATAATTCAGCAGAAAATTTCTCGGCCTGCCGTCAGCCTATAAAGGGAGCTACTCTCCTCCCTCTCCCCCCACCCCTCCCCGCCGGCCCTCGCTCTCTTCTCCTCCCCGCCCCCGCCCCCGCCTGTACCGACACGACGTCGAGCAGCTGAAAGCTTAAGCTGCTTTCACAGCGCAAATAGTGCGTTATTAATCTTAAAACCGTTTAAACTGCGGCGGGGAGAAGGCGGGGCGACGGGGGGCGGGAGGGTTGGGAAGAGGGACGTTGGGGGAGCGGGGAAAAGCCAGCAACTCTCCGCAAAATTTGTGACACCGCCCTCGTCGCCCTCGACGGAGGCGACCGACCCCTTCAAACACGAGAAATATATTTTTTTCCCTCCCGGAGTGCATGTGGAGAGCAAGTAATTTTTCAACGTGATGAATTTTTTTCCCCTCTTGGGCGACGGCGACGCGCGGGTTGAGTTGGTCCATTGCCCACCGCGCGCCGCGAGAGAGCGCTTCCGGTAACTCTGCTGCAATCGCAGAGCGCGCGCACTCGAGGAAACGTGACCTGCCTCTCACTTCGGCGACAACGCTGGGAAGGACTAATGACGACGAATTGAGGAAATAAAGATTTGTGAAAAGATGGCATAGAAATCGAAAAATGTGATAGTTTCCTAGAAAAAATCATAAAAATCAGAAAATATAATATATATATATATTGAAACCCATAATATGTGTTTCATTACACTAATTAGATCATTAGTGTAAGAAACCAATTGCTATTTTGAACTGCGCGGTGCGCGCGCTGAGCGCGGCGCGCCGGGGCCGGCGAGCAGCCGCTGCCACCGCCGACGGTGCCCGCCGCCGGGAGGCTAGCGTGTGAATGTCGGTTGGAACTGGGCACCGCGCACGTGCGAAAGTTCGTTACGAGAATCGCGGACGAGAGCCGTTGGCAGAGCGCTGACCAGAGAGACGCCCGCGGAGCGGCGGCGAGTGCGGACGTGCCGCGAGAGCTCGCGAGTATTACATGGACGCAGACGACAGACAATGTAATGGTGGAAACATCTGAAACTGTAGTATATTCCAAACGTGTAAATAGAACATTAGAAGTATCAGTATGGTAAAAGATTAGTGTTGGTAAAATAATTGACGTCGCTCTCATTAGTTGGTGCGGAGGGAACATTCTTGAAAGCGTGCGGTACAGAACTGTGACCAGTATACGGAGTAGGCGGGGGTCGTGTAATTAAACCCACTAATGGACAGTGATTCGAGGAAGGTGCGCAGCCGAGGTATCAAGATTCTGTTCGGGGAAGAAGTGTTGGAGCATCAGCCGTGGATGATCACCACGCCGTCTGCTGTCGACGGCCCGCAGCAGTAGCAGAGGTCGACAACCCTGTCGGCACGAGCGGCTCGACGAACCTCATAGGTATTCAAACGGGGCCCCGAAGGTATGAAAGTTGTATTTTACTCTTAATCTTGGTACCAAGGCGGAGTATAAAAACGGTGTCTGATTATGTAAATAGTAACTTTGATTCAAAATAAATCTTGTCATAATTGTATTTCTATGTATGAATAATCTTCCCAACGTTGCACCGACTTATCCTAGGACCCATTCACGTAAAAGACACCCTCTCTTAGTGTTATATTGCAGTGAAGATACCCGGCACCACCAGGTATGTCACAGCTGGCACCCGAACAGTGTATTGCAGTGAGAATACCCGGCACCACCAGGTACGTCACAGCTGGCGCCCGAACATGTGGATAACGTATAATTAAGAAATGTGGTCCTAGGGAAATTGGTGAAATGTTGGAAAACAATGTGCATGTAATTGTTGTATAGTAATGCAGGGTATAGATGAGAAGCAGGCAGTACAAAGTGTATTATTATAGAGTACAAAAAAAAAAATAACAATACATGTGTTAGCAAAAACATGCACAAGTCAAGTAAGCATAATGAAATGTTGATAATTACAAAAATGTTGTTGCGTAACTAATTGCGGGCTGACATAGGCAATTATTTGTGAGCATCCAATATATAGTTAATATTGTAGTTACTGAGGTTATGAATACATGTACTGCTATACATGTACATGTTACAAATAATATAATGTAATAGAATTCCAAATTTTGTAAGACATATTAATAATATTTGAACTGCTTGGCAATTTTTTATAACATGGAAATCAAAGAAATGGGGAAGTAGTAATAATTCTTATGAGAATATAAAGGTGGTTAATAGTGTTGTACAAATTGTGCACAAAATTGTTTTTGCTGGGAACATTCACTCAGTAGTGCATTATCTATTGGTGATGGTAAAGTGTGGGGAATTTATTAGAAGAGATACCAGGTTGGGAAATATATACCAGCAGTGTGAATGCTTGTTGTGAATATCTATATGATATTATTGAGGAAAATTCAGGGAGGAGATATGACATGCAAATGTGAATGATGATTATGTACATAATATAGCAATAAGTGCTTTGTAAAGTAATTTCAATTAATAAGGGATTTATTATAATTTGAAAGCATTTTTGTGTAATAGTATTAATGAGTCTATTAGCAGTGTATATGTGTTTCAATGGTAATAATATTATGTATTGTAAGGATTATGTTTATGCATTGGTAGGTGAGTGGAAATTTATATGGCTATTGAATTAGTGTTATTGTGTTTTGGTGGTGAGTGAGGGTTGTCCGTCATTAGTTAGCAATTGAAATAGGAGTGAATTAAACCATTCACGAAGAATATATAGTGCTGTGGCGGGTATAGTTAATTCATAGGATAACTGTGGTATCGTTGGTAGGTGAGGCAAGAGGAAAATTTGTGCGGTATTTCAGTGTAGTGAGAATCGATCGGACAGCTCAAAGTAACAGAATGGAGGCGCAAAATGTAGTGCTGGGCCGGGAGGAGAAGGTAGATGAAGTAAGGGAGATAAATGTAGAAATCGATAATAGCATACCATCGGAAAGCAGGGATAGTGGCATTGGAAGTCGGTTAGACGACACGTCAGGAGATAGCTTCAATAAAGAAATAGAAATCACGTCAACGCCGATGAACCAGGCAGCAGGAAATCCGAATCGGGGGGGTGGAGAAGATACTAATTTAGACATACTACAGATAATAATGATGATGCGGGAAGAACAGAAGAAGGCGGCAGAAGATCAGAAGAAGGCGGAGGAAGAACGGGACAGGAAAGCAGAGGAACGAAGTAGGAAGCTGGCTGATGAACAGAATAGGAAGATGTTCGAACAACTGAATGGGAAACTGGATGAACAGAAAATATTTACAGTGGAGCAGATTAGGAAGTCAGCTGAGGAGCAGAAAATTTTCACAGAGGAGCAGAACAGGAAGTTAGCTGAAGAACTGAATAGGAAAGTAGAGGAACAGATTGGGAAATTGGCAGAAGAGCAGAGCAGGAAATTAGACGAACAGAAATTATTCACAGAGGAACAGATTAGGAAGCTGGCAGAAGAACAGAATAGGAAATTAGATGTAATAGGGGGGCGAATGGGACGCGCTGAAGAACAAATTGAGTTAACGAAGAATGAGATGACCAAAATCACGGAGCGGGTAGAAATTCATGAAAAATGGACTGCCGAAGAATTAGGGAAACAAAAAAAGGAGTTAGAATCCCAAGTAATCAATCTGGGGGGAGAATTAGAGAATAAGCTATATCAGCAATTAGATGATAGAACCGCTAAGCAGGACGAGAAAATTGAAAGGATACAATTGGTAGTCAAGGAAGAAATGCTGGAGAATAAGAGGGAATGCGAGGAGAAGGTTGTGTCATTACGAACAGAGATTGAACAAATAAAAGAATGCAAGGCATCCCCAATTGCAGCAAGCGGGACGGTACCATTTACCCCTCCAAGATCACTAAAATTTTCAGGAGACGGGAAAGAAAATCCATGTATATTTATGAAGGCAGCAGAACGACATCTAGATGTTATCAATACTTCGCAAAGGTGTAAAATACAATTATTATATTTAATGTTAGAAGGCAACGCAAGGATATGGGCCGATACATTTGATAAGTTTCCCGAATCAGTAAAGGCATTTAAAGATCGATTCCTTGAGCGGTATTGGAATGAGGAAATTCAAATTAATTTTAAAATCAGCTTAATGAATAATCATTACAACCAGTCAATGGGAAGCTTGCGGGAATACGCAACAAGGCGTATTATGGAATACAAAACGCTATCCCCACCGATGAGCGATCAGGAAATAATATGTGTATTGACAAGACAGTTCCCAGTTACGGTGCAGAATCTTTTACGTAGTGTGCAGCATACCGACCTGGAAAGATTCCAGAATGTGTTAGGAGGGTACGACTTGACATTTGCAGGCGTACCAAAGAACAGAAATGAAGGGAATGTTAATATGGTTAGATCGGAACGTAACCAGGGGCAAGGGAATGATAGGAGCAACGATTACCAGAGAAACCAACGCGGAAGAGGGGGAGACGGATGGAGACCAGAGCCGGGGAACCAGAGACCGGACTGGAACAGATCTAATTCAAACCGTACGGAGACGCGAGGCGGGGGCGGGAATGCACCCGACCGATTAGCACAGCCTAGCACAAGTAGTGATCAAGGACACTATTTAAACTAATAGAGTCCGCGGTGATAGGTGGCCCCATTGCGGACGCGGAAATCGATGACGTAAACGCGGTCTCCATAAACGCTATGCAGCCGGTAACCTACGATACCCAACCGTGGCGGAGATGTAAGAACTCAGCGGTCAGAATCAGGAAATGTCCCACGATATCGATAGAATGTGAAGGTATAATTAAAGAAGCTTTAGTGGATACAGGGTGCACGACTACAGTAGTATCAGAAGAAATGTATGAGGAGTTAAAAGCAACAGGAAAAGAAGTAATGTGTTTGCCTATGAATAGGGCGTATGTGATTGGAGCCACTCAGAAGAAGTCAAGCCCCATCACAAAACAAATCATGTTTCAAGCCAGGATTGGCAACCAAGTATACGAGATGGTGGCCCTGGTAGTCAAAAAATTATTGTATTCGGTAATCATAGGGTTGGATTTTCTGGTCGATCACAGAGTAAATATAGATCTAGAACGGCAGGTGGTAGAACTGGGGAGCCAGGCGGTAGGATTTGACTTGGGGATGGACGAAGAGTACGAAGCGTGTACGGGCGTAATGGCAAAAGATTCATTAGAAGAACAGCTGAGGCAGCAAACGGAGAAGCAGATTGAGAAGTTTGCGGAAGAACAGAGCAAAGAATTAGGTAAACAGAAAAGATCCGAGGAGGAACAGAATAGGAAGGCGGAGGAACGGAATAGAAAACTAATAGAAGAACAGAACGGGAAGGTGGTTGAAGAACAGATTAAGAAGCCGGCAGAAGAAATGGGAAGAATCACAGAAGAACGGAATAGGAAGCTCATCGAAATATGCGAAAAACCGTATGGGAAAGCGGAGGAACTGGATAGGAAAGATGAGGTGCTAAAATTTCAATCATGCCATCAAGTAGATGCTAGGGTAGCGGTAACAGATAGAAACGAGGGGATGACGAACCAAATCCATGAGGAAGTCAAGACAGCGGAGGGCAAAACGGTGGAGGTCCAAATCGAGACCGAGGAGGATGTTTATAAAGTGAAAGTGAAAACGGAAGAATTGAAGTTAATAATGGAAGAAGAAATGGAAATGAAAATAGAAGAAATGGAGCGTATAGTAGAAGAAGAAATCGGGGAAAATATACAAGGGTGCGAAGAGAAAAGAGCACAAGAAGAGTTTAAACAGGAAGAAGACGGGAAAACGTCGCCAAGTGTCAAGTATGGGGTGACACAAATTATGCCTCCAAAGTCGATGAAATCTCTGGGAGATGGGGCGGAAAACCCTAAGGTAGTTATGCGAGCAGAAGAACGGCACTTAGCATCAAACAACATATTGGAAGGATACAAGATCCAGTTATCACACCTAATTTTAGAAGAGAACGCCAGGACATGGGCAGAGAATTTTGGTATATTTCCGAAATTTTTAAAGGAATTTGAAAACAAGATTTCTGTACGAAAGTGGAATGAAGAAACCCAAATAAACATCAAGAGCGACCAGAGGAATAGCCATTACAACTACATCACGGGAAGTCGTAGTGAATACAGAACGAAGAGCGTTATGGAGCCAAACACATTATTTGCTCCTATAAAATATCAAGGAATCATTTGCATGTCAACGCGACAGTATCCTGTCACTGTGCAGAGCATACTGGGCAGAGCAGATCATACCGATTTAGGATGGGGTTTGAAGATATTGGAGGGGTACGAAGTCACTTTTGCAGATGCCCCAAAGTGTGGGAATGAAGGAGATGTAGGCAGGTCAAGAATGGAGCGAAGTCAGGGGCGAGGGAAGAGTGATGGTATGGTCAACCATTGGTACAAACGTAGAAGAGGTCGTAGCTGGAAATGGGATGATACCTATCAAGATGTGTTCAACACGCTGGAAGCTATGTCCTACAATTGTGAGTTAGGAAATCACTGTCAGCAAAATGGGGATGAACTGTCGTACAAGAAACAAGACATAGTAGGACACTACAAACTTCAAATCGGAAACCTGGTTCAACATGTATGGAAAACAGTGAAGTGTAAATAACTGTAATATTAGTGTTAATATAAGTAATCACATGTTAAGTCGATTCTAGGTTATAAGTGCATATAGGATGTTGGGCAACATGCAAGACAGTGCGACCATCGGCAGTGACGATGTTATTAGTGTGAATTTTTCCAGAAACGGGAAAAATTCAAAAAAAAGAAAGGGGGGGGTGATGAAACCCATAATATGTGTTTCATTACACTAATTAGATCATTAGTGTAAGAAACCAATTGCTATTTTGAACTGCGCGGTGCGCGCGCTGAGCGCGGCGCGCCGGGGCCGGCGAGCAGCCGCTGCCACCGCCGACGGTGCCCGCCGCCGGGAGGCTAGCGTGTGAATGTCGGTTGGAACTGGGCACCGCGCACGTGCGAAAGTTCGTTACGAGAATCGCGGACGAGAGCCGTTGGCAGAGCGCTGACCAGAGAGACGCCCGCGGAGCGGCGGCGAGTGCGGACGTGCCGCGAGAGCTCGCGAGTATTACATGGACGCAGACGACAGACAATGTAACGGTGGAAACATCTGAAACTGTAGTATATTCCAAACGTGTAAATAGAACATTAGAAGTATCAGTATGGTAAAAGATTAGTGTTGGTAAAATAATTGACGTCGCTCTCATTAGTTGGTGCGGAGGGAACATTCTTGAAAGCGTGCGGTACAGAACTGTGACCAGTATACGGAGTAGGCGGGGGTCGTGTAATTAAACCCACTAATGGACAGTGATTCGAGGAAGGTGCGCAGCCGAGGTATCAAGATTCTGTTCGGGGAAGAAGTGTTGGAGCATCAGCCGTGGATGATCACCACGCCGTCTGCTGTCGACGGCCCGCAGCAGTAGCAGAGGTCGACAACCCTGTCGGCACGAGCGGCTCGACGAACCTCATAGGTATTCAAACGGGGCCCCGAAGGTATGAAAGTTGTATTTTACTCTTAATCTTGGTACCAAGGCGGAGTATAAAAACGGTGTCTGATTATGTAAATAGTAACTTTGATTCAAAATAAATCTTGTCATAATTGTATTTCTATGTATGAATAATCTTCCCAACGTTGCACCGACTTATCCTAGGACCCATTCACGTAAAAGACACCCTCTCTTAGTGTTATATTGCAGTGAAGATACCCGGCACCACCAGGTATGTCACAGCTGGCACCCGAACAGTGTATTGCAGTGAGAATACCCGGCACCACCAGGTACGTCACAATATATATATATATATATATATATATATATATATATATATATATATATATGTATATATATAAAATTCGATTTAAAAGTTAAATCTACCCTATTTGGATGTTGTTGAGTGTGCAATATTTCGTTGCAACGTAACGCATGCACATTCAGCATAAAACGAGCGCGTAATAAGTTAGTATATTTGCCATATAACACTGGAAGTGGCTGGGGGCGTAGCGCGATGATTTCGCATTCGGAAGGCCCGGGTTTAATCCTCGAGCCGGCCATCCTGGACGGAATTTTCGTGGTTTCCCTCTGCCGTCTAGGCTAACGCTGCGAAGGTTACCGGTGCTGTTAGCCGAATTTGTTGACTACGTGAAGTCACGAAGGTTAAGCTAATTCGAGATAACGCGGGTTCCTAGCAGGATGACCGACTAGGAATCGAGGCAATTTGCCCTTTACTGAACATATAATGGCTACATGAGAAAATAAATAAAACTTTAAGAATCCACCTACAGAATTAAAAAGGTATCCATTAGCAACTTTGAAATATTTTGTGCAATTTAATAATTAAGTTTTTGTTCATCGAATTGAAAGTGCAACACAATTTTTGTGTAGCAAGGGTATAGTTAAGTAAAATCCACCATATCACTAGACGATATAAAAATGTTCATAACAAAACATGACGCAGTTTCAGATTATTTTCATTACGATATTCCGTATTTTCGCGTTTGGGGCACGAATAAACAAAGTTTGCAGTGACTGTACGATTCCTGTATTAAAAGGAACTAATAGTAAAAAAATGGATGAACATATGCATTTTAAAGTGTCTTTTAATGACTCCTCTCCAGATATATCCGCAAACCTTTCATATCAAGATATAATCTGATAAATTCATACATTCTATATTCGATCTCCTAGATTCGGAGCACTAAATGCTTACAAAATAAAACATAGTAGGAAACGTTAATAGATAAAGTTAAAAGTTAATAACCACTATGTCCTTCTATTTCCACTCAAATGAAAACAGTCTCGGCTCCTGTTACTTTCGACATCCCTCCCATCTCGGCGGCATAAAAGTGTCCCGCAGCTGCCGCCTTGCCTTCCGCGCTGTCGTCGGGGCCGTGTGTCTCGGGTGACAACGACAACGACAACGCCAACGGCGCGGATCACGATTCGGGCGACCGCGACCTCCGCGCCACCTCCATCAAGGGCGCGCGCGTCACGCGGCGCGAGGGGCGAGGAGGGGCGGGGCGGGGCGGGGCGGGGACACGCGGAAGGAACGCGGCGGGCGCGGAAATAGACCCGGGCGCATGCCAGCGCCGCCCGCCCCGCCCGCAATGGCGGCCGCCGCCGCGAACAATTGCCGTCAATCGTCGGTAATAGGCCTCATTCACAATGCCAACTTATCCGGAACGTTATGCAGTAGACGCAGCAACAAAATTTACACGTAAAATCGAGCATTTACAACGACGAGCGTGTTTCACCTTCCACCACAATTCAACGCATTGAAGCTTGATCGATTGGTATGTAGCTTTTTCTTTGCCTTTCTTAATGATTTAAGTCTTTCGCATGTGCGAGTAGCTTTGAAATAATGCTTGCATTTCCTTCCTCAAGTAAACAAGGATTTTATTCTACCAATTTAACCAGTAATTCGTCAATTGTAATTATTTTATTCACCATGTCAAGTTAAAGTCGCAAGAAAAATAGTGGCCCAAATTCTTACTTTGGACGCACACCGACCAAAACTGTTCTCAAACTTAATAAACTCAATAATTATGTTCCACCTCAAATTTGACCTTTTCTTTCATATACTCACCACAATTCCATTTTTCCCTCTTGCAGCTTTCCCTATCGCCACAGTTGTTTCCACAAACAAGGGTATTTTTGTACAATATATGTGTTTCTTGTCATTTTTGTGCGCTCATATTATAATTTGATCGCCTCAATCAACACTAAACTTCCCATCACCGCAACAGTTTCTATGGCATGTAGGTATATCCTCCTAGAGCCATCGCAATCGTTGTCAACCATTACTGTTCTATTTTATTTTACATCACCGACCACCGTCAGCCGCACCGACCACCAGCACCACTACCAATGATTATCCAGAAGAAAAGTATAGTTGCTAAACCCCCGTCCGCCACAGCCCCCCCTCAGCCACCAGCCACAGCCGCCCCACTCTCCCCCACCCCATGAGCTCCTCCCCGCTCCAGACATCCCTCCGCGCCTCAGTCGCCCCGCCACAACCGCTCCGCTACAGCCGGCCAGCCACAGCCTCCCAGCCACACCCGCCTCGTACAGCCATCTCGCCACTGTCGCCCCTCCACAGCCGCCCCGCCACAGCCGCCTCGCCACAGCTGTCCCGTTCCACCACTGCCGCCCCGCCCCGCCATAGCTGCCCCTCTCCGCCACTGCTGTCCCGCCCCGCTCCGCCACAACCGCCCTATCCCGCCACAGCCACCCCACCTCGCCATAGCTCTCCGCCACAACTGCCCCACCACAGCTGCCCCGCCACAGCCGCCCCGCCCTGCCACAGCCACCCCGCCCTGCCACAGGTGCCCCACCCACCATAGCCGCCCCTCCTCGCCACTGCTGTTCCGCCCCGCTCCGCCACAACCGTTCTGTCCCGCCAAAACCACCCTATCCCGCCATAGCTGCCCCACCCCGCCACTGCTGCCTCGCAACTGTTGCCCCGCAACTGTTGCCCCGCAACTGTTGCCCTGCCCCGCCACGCCACGCCCCACCCCGCACCGCTCCGCCCCGCCCCGCCACGCCACAGCCGCCTCGTTCCAGGCTCCGCCGCCGTGACTCGTCGCGCCGCGCGGTCGCCCATTGTTCCGGCCGCGCCGCGGGGCGGCTTCTTTGGGTTGGCGCGCTTCGCCGCAGCAGCGACGTGCGGCGCGACGCCCGGGCCGAGGCCGTTTGTCACGGCGCGCCGCGCGGCGGAGCGGCGTCCCGACGCGTGCGTCGCGCCGCGCGCCCACCACGTGCGCTCACCACGTGCGCCACGGAGGGGGCGGCCTGGAGGAAGCGCGGGCTCGGGTTGCGCGCGCCGAACTCTGCTGCTGCGAGACGCCGTACTCTTCAAGAAGCACACGCCGCGATGTTCACGACCGATTGTTTTCTTTAGAGACACACAAACATTTCGCCAACGAATTCGTACGGTTCGGAGATCGCAGAGGAAGAGAACACAATATTCCAAATTCTGTGCATCAAAGAAATCTTAATGTGCGCCTCTGCTAATACGCCTAATGCTGTTGAACTCTCTCAAATTCGGCGGGACCTAAGTTCGATTTAGAGGGGATGTAAAGAAACAAAGCAACTACGTATTTCATTTTTTTAACTATGAATAACTGATCATTAATATTTCAGATTGCATTGTTGTCTTTATACCCATGCAAACCAGAAGGGATGAGACGTATCCTACAAAATTTAAACTTTATAACATTTTTATAACAGACTTTGAAACAGATGTTTTTATAGCTACTGTTACATTAATACTTAGTTCAGCAGTGACAATGATTAAGTTACAAAAGTTCTTCTACATACAGCCTCAACAAGAATCGAAAACCGTTCTGGAATGCTATTTGTCCAATATCTCTTCGTATAGCATACATCTCAGGCTACTACTATATCACGCTATTCCACTAGGTTCATGGTGGGTGAAAGTACGAGATCACTACGCAAAATATCAAATAATGTATATATTTTCCCATGATTTTGCCTTGAGTATTTTCTAAAACGATTATGACAAGCGAAATTCAAAGAGGGCGCAGTAATGCGATCGTTAGTATCATGACGACGTTGTTCATTCAAGCTCGTATCATATATTCCGGGCTTGCTGACGCTCTGCGATACGATGATACCCTGCGCCACACGCACATTAGGAGTATCTCCATCGCATCAATTATTAATAGAAACACATGCATATGCAAGAGTCGAGATTTCGGCAGGAGCAACATCAACGCACATTAGAGGTCTCAAGGGGTGCGCTACACTGAATATTGACAGCCAAGGTCACATAAGTCACATTCATCACTTATAAATCTTTCATTGTAAGGAAGCCAACTTCCTTATTCTCAGCAGAAACTATTTAAAGTTCCCATTGCATACTGCAATAATTTGCATTGCAGTAGACATACTTTCAATGTAAAAAGTCATCAGTACCTCTTCTTTTCAGTTTTATGCGTGATAATTTATATGTTGACTGTGAACACAATCCTTTAGTAAAATATTTGTACACGATCCCTATCAAATAAACTTCGCCGTATCAGAGTTTTACCCAACCGGGATAGTCTCGTACTCAATGACCTCGGATAGTTGTGAGTCTAATGCACAAATTAAGATGGTTTTGAAGTTTTTAATGCAAAATGTGCAAAAACAGACTGTTGACATAACACCATTATTATAAGTCAAACGTCTAAAATAGGGCGTAGTAATGAACAAAACAAGTCATTTTAAGCCCATAAATTTAAAAATAATAATTATAAAACAAAACCTTACATACTATTTTTCGTAGGAAATTGTATATACTTTAATTTTGTGTACATTATAATATTTGGTAGGGTTGAAAGTTATTGGAACTATATGCAAAAAAAGCAATAAAATTCATACATAATGGCTCCCCCACCGTCTGCTCACCTCCATCCGCCCACACACATTACAGGGTTTTTAGTATGATATGCGGGAGCTATGAACGAACGATCTTGCCAAATTTCATAAATATTCAAAGATTCAGGGATTTCTTCACTCGATGTGGTTAATGAGACTGGGCTAGATTCACTAACACAAAAAAACATAGTTTCTATTACTACATTCGTGACAAATGGCATAATAGCAGCGTCGTGACAACCTTTTGAACTATCAGAATACTTTCCCATTCAAACAATTAGCTCAAGTTTCATAGACTGAAGTTCTCTTGTGTAATCAGAAATATTACTTTCAGCTTCACAGACGTGAATATATAGATGTTCGGGTCCACTCTACTCAGACTACCTTTAAGAAGCAGTCGGCGTGGAAATCGATACTGCGGGTCAGCATTCGCATCTGCTCCGCAGGTAGAGGCAGGAAGCCTCGACTTTGGACGTCATGGCAGCGAATAATTCACACCGTACACTCGTCACATCTAATTGTGAAGGGATATACTTTTTCGGATACAACGGCACCTGGGTTAAAGGCGCATGGGTGAAGTAGCCTTGGGTGAAGAGCGCTTTTGTGGGGTATCCTGAAGCGCTCGTGTGAAGAAAGCGCGGATGAAGAGAGTATGGGGGAAAAACGCTGGGTGAAGAGCGCGTGGGTAAAGTAGTCAAGGGTGAAGGTGCATGGATGAAGGCGCATGGGTGAAAGACTGCTGGGTGAAGAGCGCGTGGGTGAAGTAGTCTTGGGTGAAGGTCTATGGATGAAGGCGCATGGGTGAAAGAACACTGGGTGAAGAGCGCGTGGGTGAAGAGTTTGGGGTGAAGATCCATAGATGAAGGCGCATGGGTGAAAAGCAGACGGGTGAAGGGCGGATAGGTGAATGGATTCTTGGTGATGTAACCGCAGGGAACATCGCATAGGTGAAAAGCGCCTGGGAGATGCGGGTTTGGGCAGAGACGTTGGGTGATGCGAAAGGAAGGGAAGCTGGGAAGGGAGAAGCTGTAAAGCTCTAAAGAGTGAAGAGGTGGGCCGGAACAGAGCGGAGACGAACGCTGTGTGGCGTTGAGATGGCCTAGGCGGGATGGTGCGGGGGCGGGGGCGGGGGGGGGGGAGAGCATGTGGCGCGGATTGGGCGCGCGCTCTTTTGATGTGGTGTAGAATGCGCCACCCTCGCCTGAGGAAGAGTTACAGCCCGGTGGCGTGGCGGTGCGGCGGCGGTCCCAATGGGCCCCGGCGAATGAGACAAGGGCCCCGCCCCCGCCACCGCCCAGCCCCCTTCGCCTCACAAAGGCCCAAGAACGAGGGCCCGCGCCGGGCGCTGTCTTTTCCCGGCGCCGCGGAAAGAGTTATACACTTCTGGGAGGGGCGGAGGGGGGGGGGCTGGAACGTGGCTTGCACGTGGAGCGCCCAGGCGCCGAGGGGGAAGTGTGAGAAAGCGAAGACCGCGCTGGAAATCAGTCGCAGGAATGCGATGCTCGCGGTACAGAAAAAGAACACCCCTAACGAATGTCTGGCTTGCATGCGGCGTGCGGAGCTTTCAATTTGACACACGACGTACGTAATTTCGTCGCGAGTGGGTGAAACGTGGGGTTTTCCAGTTGAACGACGCGGAGGACGCAATCTTCTCTTCCCCCTCTCTTGTTTACTGCGGAAATCAATATGAAAATCTTTTGACCGCAATTTTAATTAAAAATCATAGAATAAATTACGATTTATTGGCAATCGAAGTATTCCCAAACGAAAAGCCGAAATTGCTCTGGCTCTGAATATAACTCATGAACGTATTGTTTTCTCCTGGCTTATCGATGTCCGGGGACCACTGTTATATTAAATTTATCGCAATCATCAATGCGGAACACAAAAATGGCATAAATTTTAACAGCGCGAACATTCGGCGATATTTAGGTCAAAACGAAGTATGATCAAATTCATATAATACAAATAGCCCAATTCCAGATTTTTTTAAAAATGCATATTTTCCAATTAGGGAATCGTTCTTTGTTAATACAATCTGTAGTTATTGGAACAGTATCAAAGGGTATAGTCATTGATATGTGCTAAAGAATTGTTTATTTACATTGGATAGTTTTTACCTTCTAATGGAAACCAATGGAGTCACATTAATTTTGCGGCGTGTCCGTCATACCCGCTATCATCATGGTGAAGATGAAAGCAATGAATAAAGATTGACCTACAAAACAAGTAGCACGAAGGATCTTGAAGAAATATGTTGTAATAAAAACGCTCTGAAATTCCATCTAGGCCAAACAGTAGACATTCCCGGACGAATCTAATCTAAATTTGACAAATATATGCTTAAACCTCCCTGAACTAATAATACAGGGTAGAATCTTTCTCCTTGCTCTTCCTACCCTTGCTCTACAGAGCAATTCGAACAGTTTATCCTCAAAAATCAAGATTAAAATTCAGTAGCATCTAAAATAATACTGAATTAAATGAGCCAGAGTATATTGACCTCAATTTGTGAAGGAAAGCTCACATCCCCCAAAAAATCAGCATGTACAACTGAAATCCCTCAAAGACATTAGGTCAAACAAGAAGATTTTTTTACAGAAATAAATACGTTCCTTTGTTCAAACATTATTCGAGATACGAAGTCAAACTTTCAAGCGCAAAGTGAAACGCCATCAGGCTAGTACTTCAGTCGATCAAACCGCGGGAAATGCTTAATATCGTTGATGTAACTTTCTATATATTGCAAAAAGTACGCACACATTGCATCAGCTTGTCTATCCTCACGACAGTGCGTCGTAGGTAGGGTGCCAAAGTTTCGACAATAATTAGGCACCTATATGCTCATTACTTCAAAACGAAGGTTTTAAGCATTTCAGACATAATGATGACGTTGTTTCTGAAGATATCATGTCTCTCGGAAGAACAATATTTGCAGATATACTATTCCAGCTGAAACCTTAAGAATCACCCGACAGAATTATCTCGTGTTTGTTTTCTACAGCCCGTATATAATATCAAAATGTGTCTTAGACCTTAACAAACTACTTTTAGTTCAATGTCTATCTTTTACTTGTTTAATCATAGTCATAACTGCAGTATATAAGCTAATAAACTAGTGGGATCACGTACTCAACCTCATCGAATTTGCCAATCGAAACGAAGATAACGATGAAGGTGAAGGTGAAGACAACGTCAACATTTCTTGTATTTACATATTCAACTCCACCTCAGCAAGGCATCAATTCTGTATAACGTTTTCATGAAAGTATTTCGACTGTTCTGGGCCCGAGTGTGCACGTCAGTCTGCGGTGCCTGTGACACCCTCGCCACCGCAGCATCGCGTCCCGCGGCGCTTCTGCCTTTCCCCACCTCGCCCTCGTCCTCGCCCTCGCCCTCGCCCGCGCCCCGCGCACAAAGCGCGGAATCGATCGCCGACAGGGGAGCACGCGCCCCCGCGCCGTCGGGGACGCGTAACAATTAGGGTCGAATTTCGGGGGAATTAAGAAGTGCGGCCGAAAGCGACTCCAATAAGATCACAAGCGCGGATCACCCCTCGCCCCTCCTGGCGCCGCCCCGCGGCGAGGAAGGGACGAGAGGGTTGGCGAGGGCCGCGGGTGACGCCCGGCGTGGCGGGGGCGGGGCGGGGGCGGGTGAGGGCGGGATAGGGGCGGGGTCTGGGAGGGAGCGGGGTGCGAGCGGAATGGGAAAGGGCGGGGGCGGGAATGAGAGTTGGCGAGGGCCACGAGCGAGACGGCTGTGCGGGGCGGGGGTAGGGGAAGGGGCGGGTCAAGGGCGGGGTGAGGGAAGGTCTGGGGCGGGTCGGGGGCGTGTTGAGGGCGGGGCGTGGCCGAGGGGTGGACCAAGCGATGTCGGGGCGGGGGGAAGCGGCAGGGCGGTACAGGACGGGACCGGACGGGACCGGACGGGACCGGACGGAACAGGACGGGACAGGAGAGGAGAGGACGGGACAGGACGGGACAGGACGGGACAGGACGGGACGGGAAGGGGCGGGACGTGGCGGGGCGATACGGGACGGAGTGGGACGTTGCGGGACGGGGCGGGACGGGGCGAGACGGGGCGGGACGGTGGCGGGGTAGGAGATTTGGCATTGGCGGGGCGGAGGCGGGAACGGAAGGGATGAGAGGGTTGGCGAGGGCGCGAGCGACGGCCGGCGGGGCTGGGCGGGGGCAGGGCGACGGACGGGCGATAACTGGCGGTGCGGGTCGCTGATGGCTGCGTAGGGGACGCGTTGGCTGTTGGGGACAGTCGCGGTCACGTGGGGGGGGGGGGAGCTGTGAGGACGTGCCGAAGGGGGAGGCCGGTTTCCGTGCATGTGCGAGCGAGGAATGTTGATAGGCGGAGGTGGCTGGAGTTGCATCCAAAAGAAGCAACACATTGGCCATTTTTTATGCGTTCAATAGTTTGCATTAATTATGCGTTCAAGTTTGAAAAAATAAGTGCTTGCGGTCCACGCATATGTTTGATGCCTGTGTATATGCCAGTTTACGCGAATGAAACCCTTAATCTATTAGTTTTCTGCAGGATTCGTATTGGGATTTGAAATGTGTTCGCTCGTTGTTCTCAACGACAGTTTTAAAATAGTTCTAAGTTGCACTAAAAGTAGAATTTATGCTACACCGACTTTTATATTCATGGTGTTTCATGGAACGTTTGAGATTGATTAGTTAGGGTATTCGACTGTTGGTCATTAGTCGCATAAGTGTAGTGCATGTTTCAACACAAAACGTGACAATGATCATTCATTGCTTGGAAAATCCAGCGCCGACCTACATGTCAGCAAGCGGCGTCTTCCCAACTGGGTTTCTCTCATCATCGGGGACACCACTCCAGCGTGTGTGGTAGTGTAGTGCATGTAAGTGTGTAAGTAAGAGGTAAGAATAAGGCAAGGAAGAGAAACGAAAGATCGTGTGTGGTTGAAGGAACGTTTGTTCGGGTACAGCTTCGGCATTCGCCTGGCGTTGATCGGAAAAACCACAGAATACTACTATTCAAAGCAGCCAACGGCAAGAATTTTCCTCCAGACAGCGACTGAATTCGAGCTTTGTAGGTAGTGTTAAAAAGGAACCACCGTCATGTCTCAAACCCTAGGACCTCCCGGCCAGAGACACTGCGGTGACATTAGCTTACAAACGGTCAGAGGATCGGACAGACAGGTGAACGTTTTGAAAACACTACCGTTTTTGGTATCAGGAGACTCCAAAATGAGTGTTTCCTCTGAAATCTTCAAATTGATTTTCCGCAGCATTACAGAACTTTCTGTATAATACGAATATTATTCCGTATATACCTTCTTATGTCAGAAAGTAAAAAAAACAACATATTTTTCAATACCAATATTATTGATTCAAAGTAATAGAAACTGTGAATAAATGATAAGGGATCCCTTCAGTTCATTTCGAGATACGTGATAATAAAAATACACAAAAAAATGTAAAATAGTACGATATAATGTGATCCATCGCAATATGGATGTCAGAGTTCAAGCATCTACGTACGCACGTAGATATTTTTCTGTATTCACGGTAAAATTAATCTAAGCTAGAGAGAGTAAAAGGGATGCGCAACTTCACAATGAAAAACGATCACTATCGTTCATCCACTTGGAAACGTAATCGCGCAGAGCGGAAAGCGCATGCGCCTGGAAAAACGCGATTACGGCCGCCCCGTCCCAGCCAGCAGCGCGGTGGACGCCGGATGGGGCGAGCGACGGGGGTGTCCGAGCCGAAGGGGACCGCGGGGCACCGCAGGGGGGGGGGGGGGCAGGGGGCGCACCTGGCAACCGGAAGCGCCGGGCCGGAGGCGGCCTGGTGCGTCGCAGCGGGCGCCGCCCCTTGGTACGCACCGCCGCACCGGCGAGGGCAGGGGGGCGGCCGGACGCCCCCTGGTGTTGGTTTGCCTAGCGACGCGCTCCCCTCCCGCACACGCCCGCGCGCGCCCGACCTTATTGAATTATACGCTCCTCGCGAGAATGCTAATTGCGCCTTAATTACAGGCGGTCCGTGACCTGCACTACACGACATGACGGGTGCGGCTCTCAGTCTTCGGGGGTACCAGGCAGGAAAGAATGTTATCACTCACGTACTTGTAGAGTGCCTCGGAATGTTTGTTATGGTAATAAAATATACCAATAAATCATAATGTGCAAAATATTATGAATATATGCATGCAAATATAATAACAGTTTGTAAAAATTACCATGTACAATTGTTGCCACTAGAAAAGTTAGAATAATAACATATGAAAATTCAGCGGTGCTACAACAATACGTACGTTTTTGGCATTATTTGTAACATTTGTAAGTTTTGAAAATCGATAGAGTGTGACAAAATCAGACCTGCGCCATATTTACAACCATACTCTGCACTATCCAAAGGGGAAAATCTTAAAGAAAAATTGCAGCGTTGATTGAAAAAAACATCTTTTTAAAGTGACTTATATTTTACGCGAAAGTTTTGAAAGAATACCGATAGCAATAAAGATATATTTTTAAAGATCAGATTTTATTAAGACAACAAAACTCTTATAGAAAGTTAACGAAAACCATTTAAACACCAAGAATTTCCGAAAATTCAGATAATTCAACTAAAATGGAACTTACAAAATTTTAAGAGTACTTTTATTTATTCGAAAAAATCTTAGAAAATATTGGAGGAATGTTTTACAAAAATTTGGAAAATGACGCTGGGGATTCATGTAAAATATCCCCGAAAATCAAAATACCCATTTCAAATTTAATAGAGAGAAACATTAATCAGATCGATGAAGGAATCTCAATTTTGATAAAAGTCCTTCCTACGGTTAACTGACAGTAGTTAAGAGACATATTGACGGCTTTTTTACAGACATAATTGTAAAGGTTGTCATTGCCAACAAAAGTATTTAATGTAATAGCAGCTTTCGATGGCTTAGCCATCATCATCAGTACCCGTTCGAGAGGAACTCCAAAATCTCTTCAACTTATGCATGGACCAAAATTACTTCACTTTTGACAACAAATTTTATAGACAAACTTCAGGAATTCCTATGGGCTCACCTCTCTCTCCCCTCCTTGCTGATATATTTATGGACGCTTTCGAACAGACCATCTTCCTTTCAAATCATCCCCTTCTCAAAAACATTACTTATTGGCACCGTTACGTAGACGACATCCTTGTTCTCTGGACCGGTACGACTAGACAAATTGACCTGTTTACTGACTTTCTCAACAACACACATCCTAACATTCAATTCACCACAGAACTACAGAAAGAAGACAGATCTATCAATTTCCTAGACCTGAATATAAACATATCGGAAAACAAACATACTTTCAACATTTTCAGAAAATCGACATACACAGACACTGTCATCCACAACTCTTCACAACATCCTATTCAACATAAACATTCTGCCTTCCACTACATGATACACAGGTTACTAAGCCTCCCCCTGACAAAATCTCATTTTCTGGAAGAACTACACACCATACAACACATTGCTATGTCTAACGGTTACAGCACAGAACTCATCAACAACATACTACGCCGCAAAATAGTCAAACAAAAACAAAAAATGTACACTACACTTTCTCCTATAACAAAAACACCGGACAAGTACACTTGCCTACCTTATTTTGGACCCCTTTCAGAAAAAGTCGCACACAATATTCATAAAGCAGGTATCAAAGTTTCATTCAAATCACAGAATTCCCTCAAAAAAATGCTGTCCCCCAAAAAACACACAGATCTTTTAGAAAAAAGCGGCGTCTATTCTCTAAATTGCCACGACTGCGTAGCCAAATATATTGGTCAAACAGGCAGAACTTTCAACACCAGAATCAAGGAACACATACATGCTTGGAAACACAACACCGGTAAATCTCACTTTGCCAATCATTTACTCCAGACAGGCCATACATTCAATCCACACACAGACATTCGTATACTAGAAATAGAAAACCACTACCACACCAGATTAACTTTAGAAAACCTACACATTCATTTAAATAATAACTTATTGAATGAAAACATCAACCATAGTCCCTCCCCTTTACTAAAATTACTATTAGACGCCACTCCCACACCGCACCCCGCCCAGGCGGCACAGCGCACCGCACCCAGGCCATTGCCCTCCACCCCACGGCCGGGTACTTAAGCCCCTTTGCTCGCCCGAAACCGCGTAGCCGTTTCGTGGCTTCCATCCAGCAGGTAAGAAGTGGCTCAACTTACATTTCTATGTTTCTCTGTTTAAAAAATTTTACGTTTCCTATTTCTATTTCATTCGCTTTTCTTTAGTATTAATGACTTAACCCCCCCCCCACTTTTCTCTTCCTGTTTCTTGAATGTTAAATTTATTTTTCCAAAAAAAATTTGTAAATTATTTGTAGCCTTTATCATAATCTTGCTGTATTCACGTTCTAATGTTTTGTTTTTTCTACTTGTATCAGACAACTGATGATGATGGCTAAGCCATCGAAAGCTGCTATTACATTAAATACTTTTGTTGGCAATGACAACCTTTACAATTATTTCATGAAAGATGCCAACGATAACGCACCACAACACCTATATTTTTTACAGACGTTTTGCCGTAGACTACTTTTTCGGTTTCAAGTAGCCACGAAACTTGGATTCTCACTGCACAATGCATTAAAGGAAGTTATTTACTGCTTACTCGAGCAAGAATTGTCAATTTTTCAATATGAGGAACCAACAATGCCAGTGTTTCTATAGGAAAATCACCGTTTTTCGCTCCGGCATTAATATATTATATCTACCATTCGTTACGTACGTACAATAAAATATCATTTAAACTGTAAATACATTGTTTTTGTTTTCTCGAATTTCGAGGGAGATCTCTGAGACTACTCAATTGGATGTATGTAGTAGTCATCTTTAATGTAAGCAAAGGACAATAAGAGGACAATGAATACTAGTATAATAACAAACTTGTATATCCTTGTCTTTACGTGCAAATAGTTTATCATGCTCATATGGGTTAGATACCACCGTTCTCTGCTGATTTTATTAATAAATAGAAATAAATATGTTTTCACGATATGATATCGTGTTTACTACACATTTATAATGTACACTTGCGCAGATCAATATTTGCTGAAATGCTGAGGACAGATAAGAACCAGTCCTTTCGTCTCACAAGTGATAAAGATTTAGAATTCGAAAGTAAAGAAGAAAAAAACAAACAAAAAAAACCCTCCCACGTTTTCCATTTTTCCATTTTGTAACTGATAGCTCTTGAACATCAGCCAGATGTGTCACCTGTCAGTGCATGTTTAGTCAAATATGAAACATGACTAATGATGTCTGGGTGTGCGCCAAAAACAATTGATGTCGGCATTAGACAAATGACCCCAACGACGAAACATAATGCAATGACTCAAACGCTGTGCTCATATTGACGCTATAAGGTTATTTTAATTGTACAGTTCTTTAGGGAAACTTCATCAACTTAATGCACAATCATTGAAGGATTTAAATCATTCAGATTGATGAAATTGCTAAACAGGCTGTTGAAAACAGAAATTAGATAAAATAATTGCTGCGTGAATTTCAAAGAAGCGTTACATCGTTTGACATTTCGAGAGTAAAAAGAACAGGAGTAAAATTTGATTGGTCGCCAAAAAGGCATAACGCGTCTTCAATCCAAATAATTGAAAATGTTAAGATAAAATAAAGGCAATTGCTAATAATGATCTACATGAATTTCAAACGCGTTACAATAACAACAAAAGTAGTTCCAGTTAATTGAAGCAAATTGTCCGTTCAAATAAAATTAATAAAAGGGAAATCTTTCCATTAATTCAAGGAAGTAACTGGCTCAAACGACAAAGGAACTCGAATACACGGAGAACACAACACTTAAAAGCAAATAATACAAAGAATTAATAAAACAATTCAATAGACGACATCCTATTATTCTCATTAACAGAATAGTACGGCTTAGCATCAAATAGTGTAGAGAGGAGGAGGGAAGTTAAGTAATGGAGTGAAGATAAGTGGAGTGAAATTGAGTGAATTAGAGAGCAGTGGAATATAGAGTAACAGAGAAGGGAAATGCAGTATGTGACCAAGTTAGGATCCGAAAATGTCGGTGGAATCAGGTAATCGCCACATGTTTGACAATTTTTACAAGTAAAATTCAATACTCAACCTACATCATTAATGTTAATTAATTTATGATAAGATTATACACACTCGTTCAAATACCATTAAACTGAAATAATGCAATAAAAATATACCGTTAATGTAACAGCCATACACTACAAGCAAATGTGATAGAAACATATTTTCTCCAAACCAAACCAGAGAGACGATAGTTTTGTAAGCATCTTCACCCTCATTTTCACACGCGAATCCGTCATTGTGAAATATGACTTTGCCACGTTCCCCGCTCGTGGGCAGGTCGGCGTGGGGCGGCGCGGCGCTGCGCGTGCCAAACACAATAGGCGACACCGGCGGCAGACAAATGGAACGGGGCATCGCGTCACCTCGCGCGCCACGGCGGTGACGGGAGGTGTAGTAGGGGGACGTGGGCAGGGCAGGGCGAGCGGCAGGAGGGGCGGGGTCAGGACGGGCGGAGCAGGGCGGAGCAGGGCGGGCGGAGCAGGACGGGCGGAGCAGAGCGGGCGGAGCAGGGCGGGCGGAGCAGGACGAGCGGAGCAGGG
>JAZDUA010001236.1:0-80000 GCA_038098605.1 Gryllus longicercus
AACGATTAAATACGATACAAAAGTTTAAGTCCCAAGTAAAATCTTTTCTGCTGCACAACTGTTTCTCTACAATTAGAGAGAATACCGAGAATCCAAAAGGAAAGTAATATTAATTTTAACAATGACATTTAATGTATTACATACCATTTGGATTTTATAATTGTAAAGAACCTGTAACAAATATTGTACTTCAATTTCTGGGTTAATGACCCCCATCTCGATCAGGTTTTTGTCCAGTTTCCCTGATCCTCGAGCAAATGCCGAGATGGCCTCTTGTTTTGTGACTGGACATAAATGTAACTTCAAATTAAGTTTTCTCCATAGCACGTCACACACACAGTTTTTAACTGTTTTTGACGTAAATTAAATAAATAAATAAATAAATAAATAAATAAATAAATAAATAAATAAATAAATAAATAAATAAATAAATAAATAAATAAATAAATAAATAAATAAATAAATAAATAAATAAATAAATAAATAAATAAATAAATAAATAAATAAATAAATAAATAAATAAATAAATAAATAAATAAATAAATAAATAAATAAATAAATAAATAAATAAATAAATAAATAAATAAATAAATAAATAAATAAATAAATAAATAAATAAATAAATAAATAAATAAATAAATAAATAAATAAATAAATAAATAAATAAATAAATAAATAAATAAATAAATAAATAAACAAATAAATAAATAAATAAATAAATAAATAAAGTACATTAATGTGAAATACATTCAATACCACAAAGTATATGCTGCTTGGAAGGATTAATACCCCCTCAATATTAAGATTGCAAACTCATACGAGTACAATCACTTCCGATAGCAAAACTTCTCAATATTAATATGTTCCGGTAATGAGGTAATAAATGTGAAAAGTTGCAAAACAAATTTCCAATTTATGGTACGTTCATTTTGTACTACGTTTCTAGTCTTCGTATGATTGAACTGTCTTTGTTTGTGTTTCTGTTTTTGTTGTGATGAAATTTGAGTTGTCATCACTAGCAAACAAACGTTATATTTTATTATCAGTTTAGCTTATTTTTTACTTGTGGTGTTCTTCATTCTACTTACTTTGAAACAAAATTTTAATTTTGAATGAGTATTTCAAAACTAAAAATGAGAAGTTTCGATATTTTTGTAAAACAATTAAAAAATCATTAACGCATTTAAATGAATTTTATGTTTTAAGGGTATTTTTACATTTTTTTTAAAATCCGGACGGAGTTTTTGAACGTGAGTCCGTTTAACCAAAACTATTCACGTGCTGGTTTTCTGAAATTGAGAAACAACATGAAGCAATGAGTACTTTCACTTTTAAAACAATGATTTATAAAAAGCGGAATGTTTCCACAGATTCAGGTAGTATAAATAAAATCAGTAATGGAAGTACTAGTTAAATATCTATTTCAATACTAATGGCAATACATCTATGCTTTGAAGTCAAGCCGTAACGTTCTAGTAGCACCCCTGTTACTTCTGAACCCCACTCCAAACATGAAAAATCTTTAACACGAATCGCGAAGCCGTCTCCCCGAGCCACGCAATGTGATACCTTCTTGTTGCCTCTTTTGTTCCGACGCCCGACGCAGTCGCGCTCTATCGCTTTCTTCGCTCACGTAGACCCGCGGGCACCCCAGCTGTCGCCGCAGACTCACAGTGGACGAAACTACACCAAAGACGCTCACTGCACGTTTTCTTTCAGACCCGACCAGGCATTTTACAAAACTGCCAAATATGTGTAAGTAAAAATGAGACAACTAATGAATGTGTGGAGTTTTATCATTTTTTACGTATCAACTAGCAATGCACTCTCCTCGAAGTAAAATAGAACGTTTCTGGAAAAAATGATTGTGAGTAAAATGATAATAATTGCGATTAATGAGTTAAATGTACAGAAAGAAAATCTATTTTCTTTATAACTGACATATTTATCTTCTGGGCACACTTTATGGAATCTTTGCTCATGATGAGTGATGTTACAACTTTTCTCCTCACATTTCTAATGAATATTGTGTACTTTCTGGGAGATGTTAAGTACAATAAGCTGCATTATCATAGCAGGAGGGGAAAGAAGAAGAAAACGAAGAAGAAAAAGAAAAAGAAGAAAAATAAGAGAAAAAGAAAAAAAAGAAGAAAAAAGAAGAAAAAGAAGGAAAAAGAATAGAAAGAAGAAAAAAGAAGAAAAAGAAGAAAAAATAATAAAAAGAAGAAAAAAAAATAAAAAGAAGAAAAAAGAATAAAAAGAAGAGAAAAGGAATAATAATAAAAAGAAGAAGCATATTTTGGCCCATTTCGGACCAGTGTGCGGAGAACCGACGCGGGCGCCGTACCCGCCACCGCCACCTGCGACACCAGCGCCAACGCCATCGCCATCGCCATCGCCACCGGGACGCCACCTCCGCCTCCGCCTCCGCGCCGCGCCATCAAGCTTTTTACGCCGGCGCGGCGGCGTGGCGCGGCGCGGCGGGACGGGGTCAGAGCACGGAGCGCCCCGTGAAGCGGAACCCAATTTGGGGCCTTGAGGTGCGCCTGGCCTGCTCGGGGGGGGGGGGGGGGCGGGCAAAAAGAGTTGCGGTTATTCCTGGGCGACGTCACCGCGGACCGCGGCGAGGCGTGCGGCGCCGCGGCGGCAGCTGGGGCCATGGCGGCGGCGGTTGTGGCGTCGGGGTCTTGTCACGTCCGGGGGCGAATATCTTCACGCTCCGCGCCGAGCTCGCCCGCGGGGCGAGGGGGCAGGGGGCGGGGCGGGCAGTGGAGAGCGATCCACAGGCGGATAACGCCCCAGCGAGCACGACTGGCCCGGCGAGGCCCGTAGCTCCGGCCCCCGCGCCGCCGGCGTCGCGCCGGGACACGACCCAGGGCCCGGCGCAGGCGCCCAGGCAAGGAACGCGGAGACGCCCCGCGGCGCGCGGCGGCTAGGGCGACGCCCGATAAGGTCAGGAGGCGCCTGGCACCTCGCAAGATAAGGGAGCGGAAGGCGTTGGTAAACGAAGCGGGGAAGGGGTAGCGTGTGAGAATGGCCGGTATTACACTGTAAGAGATCTTGGTCAAAGGTCTTTTATAAAGGATGATATGACAGTGGAATAGCTAATATTTTATAAAAGATTTCTTTTAATAAAATTTCTTTGGTTAAGTGTAGCCTCAAACGTCCAAGTTTTATCATACATTTGGTAACATGGCGTCCGATAGGGATACTTGGGGGTATTGCTTCATTCACGGTGTAAGATATATGTTTTACAACGTGCTTCAAGCTTAGGTTTAAGTGCAGAGTATGAGCAATTAGGACGTTTAGATATTACTGTTCATTCGGACTACAAAAGTGAAACCAAACGAATTGACGCGTATGTGGAAAATGCCCAATTCATGAAGTTAATTTTTTTAAAACTTAAAAATAAGAGGACCCTATTTCGAAAGAAGGAAAAAGAATGAAAAAGGTAATTGAATATTTTCTCATCCATCCGCAAATAATTCTCCATTTCTAAGTTCTTTAATTTATGCTTCACAATGTGCGACACATGGCCTCACCCTCAAACATCTCCTCTTTACTTTCTGCTTCTTCAGCATTAAACCCAACGCTATTTAGGTGGCGTTGAATAAACATATATTATTTAATGTTGAGCATAAAGTAGCACAAACCAACTATTTGTGCGTCATCCACCTTGAATCTGCTGCAAAACTACATAAAATGTTGAACGAAATGTAATACGTTCATCAAATTTCTTTGTCAAAGTTTCCTTCGTCAAAGTTCATAGAACCTTCCGCAAAGTTCTTCATCAAAGATATACGTCAAAGATATATTTCACATATCTTTTACAGTGTATTACCGGCCAATGCAAAAGTAGACTTCCGCGGCCAGTCATATGAAAGTTCACGGCTGTCGGGGTGACGTCGCGTTGAAGATGCTGACGATTATCCTTGTCTTGACACAAGATAAGTCATGACAGAGGTTGGATGAAACATAGGCCGAGACTGGATGGATGGAAATGTATGTTTTGACAAACTTATGTGGTCTTCAACATAAGGAATGAGGGTGGGAGCGAAACGGTATTCTCCAATATTCACGGTTTGCGGATGGGGTCCACAATTTGAAAGGATTCGAAAATTGTAATAAATATTTCGTTAAAAAAGATTTGTGAGAATTACTTGGAAAAAATATATATCACTACATGAAAATATCCTTAATAATAACTACATTCTTTGCAGTTATTTACTGAAGTAGCAATGATATCTATTTTTCTTGACCAGTACGAAAAAATGTAGTAATGGAATTTTTAAAATGTGTTATTTTTTGTTTTCTCATTTTTGCTCAGTTATTATCCAATTTTATTCGCGGAAGCTATCAACAAAGTTTATAAAGTAATTCTGGCTAGAAGTAATTATTTCTAAAACGTATCTTACTATCTTCTATTCTTCACCCGTCAACTTTAAGACTAGGTTTTTTTCACTAACAGAAATACACTCGGCCAATTCAGTGTTGAAAAAATGTAAGATAAGCAACATCACAAGTAGAATGTTATTTTCAGCCTGTTAATTTCTATTTAATTTTCCGTGAAAACATTTGTTAATTTCTTTATTACACCATTAGTCCGTTTGTCTGTAAATTTATTTCTTACGCAGGCTCGAGCAAATGCGGCGGTTCAATTATTTTCGATTCTGACATGAATTTTCTTGAAAGTTGTTTCCTTCCATCGTAACATATCATTTGTTGATAATATTTTGGAAGTCTGTTCATGCATCCCAAAACAGAAAACATCAGATACTACTGCTAATGATGCTAATGATGGGAGGAATCATAAATTGCAGGAGAATCTGGAAGAAGTTTATCTGCACAAAGTAAGAGGCTAAACCTTTTAATATTGCAATGAAGATGATCTTATATTTGTAGGTGTGAGGGAGGGAACGCGAACTTTTCACAGAACTTCTACATTATCTTCAAGAGGAAACTAAACTCTAGAGATACGTGCTATTTGCCTTCTTCACATGATGCCACAGGAAATGGAGAGTGCTTGCAGTGTGCTGTGTGTGTGTGTGTGTGTGTGTGTGTGTGTGGTGTGTGAGAGAGCGTTGTGAGTGTGGATTTGCTGCAGTAGATAAGGAATTTCCGTGTTTAGCAAAGTGGCACGGTCGCCAAGTGATCACGTTGTGTTTAACCATAAAGATACTGCCTTTCCTTTTTGGTTTCCACTTCCCGGAGCATTGCTTGTGTGCAACGTAAACCCATTACCCTCTCCCAACCCGACATCAACCCTCTTTCATTTTCCCTCTTTGCATTCGCTCCGATGTAAACCTCACTCTATTGTTCCTCTTTGTTCTTCATTCCGATCTCCGTTCTCCCTCAATTCTCCCGCTCGGCCTTCGTTCCGATATCAATTCTCCAGAATTCACCGTCGCAGTATTTGCTCCGATCATGACCCTGTTTCTGTTCTAATGTTGGCTCCCTGCTTCACCCTCTTACACTTCGCTTTGCCCTATTCAAGACATGTGACGCCTTTTGTTATCATTGCGTTTACTTATCCGGCCTTATCTTGGCGTTCTGTTGAACAATGTACCACCCACCAATCAGATTCCAATTTCACCCCACATCCCTGTTCTCACTGTCAAAGTCATCACACTTCGTAATTCCATTATACAATATTACATCATGAATTAGGAATGTCCAATTTTCACTACACTTCACCACTACGTTGCCCGATCACCTCATCACCTCCGTTGAATATATTCCATTTCAATAATTAGCTCAATTACATTCTCAAAACATATTTTCTTCAAATGCATAAATTAGTTAAAGCTCTGGTTTTCAATATTTATCCTCCTACGGTTTATTTATGGAGTAATTTAAAATCTCGTACCATTCCCACACAGTCTCAAATATTATTCTAAAATAACATTATCTATTGTTTTAAAAATATATTCTCAAAACATATTTTCTTCAAATGCATAAATTAGTTAAAGCTCTGGTTTTTCAATATTTATCCTCCTACGGTTTATTTATGGAGTAATTTAAAATCTCGTACCATTCCCACACAGTCTCAAACATTATTCTAAAATAACATTATCTATTGTTTTAAAAATATTGAAAGTTTACAACATACAATGTAAATGAGTGCGAGAACGTTATTAAAATAAATTACGAACATAATTCAGTCAGTTAAATACGATTAAACTATGGTAAGTCTTCTCCTTTTCCTGAACTTGAACATGAATTTTTTCGATGAACATCGAATTCTGAGCACGAATGTATGTCATAATGCGTTTTTATTATTGTTATGTTTTGAAGACTTTTGTAACACGTAAATGTGTTTCTGGAATAAAAAGGTTTTCATATTGTCTTATTTTTACTTCTTTTAGATTTTAATACATACTTTTCGTATTTTGTTTTATTGTGAATTTTTCTTGTTTTTTCATATTTTTCTGCTGGCACCGATCTCGATGAAGCTGAAACATACCTGCAAGCAGGAACAACACAAAGGAACTATCGCGTTTTGTCTTTCTAAGCAAGCAGAGGCTCCAGGGCAGGAATTTTTAAAAATCTAAGTGAAAAGATAAGATGAGACCAAAGATAGTTTTGGAATAAAATGGCCTGGTGGTTATGTGCAATCAACAGATCGTTTCCTTCCACATATGCATTGATGTAAATTGTAAGGTTATAATGAAATCTGAATTATTTTAATTTTATTAATAATTCCTATGAAATGGTGATATTTTTATTGTTTACATGTCTTTTTCCGTCCCTCTTTTAGCCATAAAAAATGCCCTTTTCACTGCTATTTTAGTAAAAATAAATTACCTTTTGCATACTTGTTTAGATAAAATAAAATTTCTCAACATCTAATTAAAAACATGGTTTAGCATTCACTTCGTAACGAGTTAACAATTTAGAATTAATTCATTCAAAATTCTTCTCATCCTGGGAGTTAGTTCAAGGAAATTCGGTGCCATCCCAATGTGCCACCTCACCGCCCTCAGCGTCACCTTTAACCTAGCGACCTCCGCCCACTGGCCCTACCGCCCCCACGCCCCAAAGGGACCCGTGGCTGCGCGTGGGTGGCGTATCTTCTCCAGAGTCATCCTCACGCCATTGTTCCCCAACCGTCGCTCAACTTCCGTTTCTTTTTGGGCGTCTCTCGCGGTAATCTTTTCTCAGCTTCAGTCGCCCCGAGCATCTCCGCCTGACTTTTTCCAAATGCTCTTTTCGTGCGCACAGAGAGAACTCGCTATCTCAGGATATCTTGCTGCGTTTTTGTTTTTGTGTTGGTACCTACGTTTCGTGGAATAGCTGAAAGGGATTTCAAGGACATCACGAAATTATTTCGTTTTGTCATGCTGTGTCGTTACACCAATAGTCTCGTGTTCCTCTTTTTTGCGCTACGAGCCATTCTCGTAAAACCATATAGCTTCCTTTTTCCCGCCATTTTCTTTTACTGCGACATTGTCTTCTGCGCATTCTGCTTGCTGGTTTAGTTCTTTATAATAATAGCCCAGTAGAGATGCAACCTGCGTTTTTCTTGCCTCCTTAGTCTTGCTTTTCCCTTTCTTTCCGTAGGCTTCGCGGTTTTTTCGCTTCGCTGCCCAGCGATAAAGGAGAAAAGACAAAAGAATGTCGAGGGAATCAGTGCAGTCAGAGCTGCGGCCGTCTCGGGTGCCATTGGGCGGGGCGGAGGGGCGGTTCGCGTGGCGATGCGAACCCGGATCCCCAGCCCGCGTGACATCATCGACCGGTTCAAGAGCTTCGGTCTATTTGATCCATGGCAGCGCGCCGTGCTATTTAGTCTGCTCTTCAGCGAGTACCGGAATCAGTGGCGTAGACAGTAGTAGCTGGGCACTCGACGATGATGCAGCTGCAGATCACGCCACACTGTAGTGCAACGACACCGAAACACCGGAGATATAAAAACCTTCATTGACCTTTGAATTTTCAAGAAAAATATTTCCCGGTGTTATTACTGCCCATTTTATGTCGCGGTTTTCACCTACTGTTAAAAAGTACAGGCGGAGTGGATGAATATAAATATTCTTCATCTGTAACAGAACTGCCATAACGCAATTTAAAAATATATTTCTATTTTACGGCCGGGGGAAATATAGTTAGAATTTTAGGTCCTCTATACTCACTTGATAATGCTTTCACAAAATGTAGTTCCTGTAGTATTTTATCCATTGCATTAAACATATTCTTGCTCATGAAGATTACCTTTGGCGTTTCGGACATAACAAATGCATTGACAGGTGTGAAGCTTACGTGACAATATTCCAATCATATGTGTATAGTAAGGTAAAGGAAATAATCCCCACAAAAAGTTTTAATAATTTATAATTTATTTTCCATTTTTGGAAAATTATTAATAAAACTTATTAAGAACATTTGTGGAGATTATTCTCCTTTACCATATTATGAATTACCACAAGATATCTGCTACCACCACGGAATTTATGTGTATAGTTATATCTGATGCTTCTTGCACGTATTATTCTTCGTTTCTTCTTCTAATGCTTTTTTTTTTTGCTCTCGCCTCTTGCATCCTTTAAGACAAGCTACAAATATTTTCGTACAAACAGCCGCCACGTTTCCCCCCAACTCCCTTCCTTCTCTCAGCTCCGCCTCATTGTCTCCCGCGTCCACTTCCCGTGACTAACTTCGCTCATGTCGTCTCGTCCCGGAGCTCCCCTCTCCGTATTTCCCAGCCACCCCGCGTGCAGGCGCGTTCTATTTTCCCCAAATGACGCGCAATGGCGCCAAGTGCGAGGGGGTGCGACGATTTCTGAAAGCACCTTCCCTTCCGAGAGCGCCCGGCGTCTCCAGCGAGATGAAGACGGACGGCGGGGGACGGAAGACTGAGATGAGGAAACGCGCAGATGAGGCAGCTGACGGCCATGAGGGAGGCGGCGAGTGACTCGGAAATGGCAGTGTTCCCTTGGAGGTTGAGGGATGGGCCGCGGTGTCGGTTCAGGACGAAATCCAAAGGCGCGGGTTTACCTGCGGCAGACGGGGTGAGGAAGCAATTTGAAGTCCAGAGGCCGTGGGAATGAGAGGTGACAGCCAAAGCTGGAGTTGGAGAAGCAAGAGGATGAAGAGAAGGAAAAGGTGGAGGCGGAAAGGTAAAAATATTAAAATAAAAGAGCCTGTATAGAGGGGAAGATGGGGCAAAGTTGGACTAAACAAACGGAAACGGGAAAGTGGGAGGTAGGGAAGAGAGAAAGGTGAGATTTGGGAGTAGAGGGAGATGACAGATAGAAGAGTGTACGAGTCGCTGGGTAGATATATGGATGTACAAGGGCTCGTTGAAGAAGACAATCAAAATAATGGCAGTGACTGTAAAAAGTGGAGCGAGATGTCAGAGTTGCCGCGCCTTACTGACAGATGGAATGATAGAAAAGTGGGGTCTGATGCAACAGAGTGATCGGGAAGCAAGAAGGCGAGAAGGCTGGTCTCTCAGCGAGGCAAAGAGGCGTGAAGTGGGGACGACGCCGGAGGTTGGGCCGAGAAAGATGCAGGAGTTAAGGAAGGATGGGAGGAGGAGCAGGTCGCCGGCAAAGAAGAAAGAAGGGGTGGGGGGGTGAGGTGAGGTGGTGTGGCATGAAGGCGAGAGTGACTTGGGCATGGTGAGGCGGTAAAGGCAGTGTTATAGGGTCCAGAGGCGAGTTGCGGTGTAGAGGCAGAGTGAGGCACATGGAGGTGTGGGGCCCAGAGGTGGGCGGCGTAGAAGTGAGGAGCAGTGTGGAGGTGAAGCGGGCCGCCTGAAAGCGGGAGAGGGGGGTAAAGGTGCGGGCCGAGGGTCGCGTGGAAGTGGGGACGGCGTGGGAGGAGAGGTGACGATAAGGCAGGCGGGGCGAGACGACGTGGAAGTGGCGGGACAGGGCGGAACAGAGCAGAGTGACGCGTAAAGGCGGGCGGGTGAGGTGGATTTGAGTAGCGGCGAGGAGGTGAGTGAGGCCGCGTGGGTAGCGTGGAGGCGCGGACGCGTGGAGTAGAAGGGCGCGTGAAAGCGGGCGTGGCTGGTGGGGTGGGGGAGCGTAAAAATGGGAGCGTAAAAATGGGAGATGAGGTGGGCCGCGTGAATGCGAGTGTTTGCTTGAAGCCAGAGGGCCGCTTGGAAGTATGGCTGGTGTGGACGCAAGGGGGCGCGTGGAAGCGGGGATAGCGTGGAGGAGGCGGCCGCGTGAAGGGGTCAAGGCGGGGTGGGGTGAAAGTGGGCAGGGAAAGTACGTAAGTGCGGCGGGATGGATGGGGGAATGTGGGGATCGGGTACGGGCCGGAATGGGGGCGGGTTGGGGGTGGTGGGTGC
The DNA here is from genome assembly GCA_038098605.1 of Gryllus longicercus. Taxonomy (NCBI): domain Eukaryota; kingdom Metazoa; phylum Arthropoda; class Insecta; order Orthoptera; family Gryllidae; genus Gryllus; species Gryllus longicercus. The sequence continues at coordinate 10,301 of JAZDUA010001236.1, forward strand.
AGGTGGGAGGCAGTTGGGTTTTCGGGTGTGGGCGGTTGGGGTTTCCGATGGAGGGCGGTGGGTGGGCGGTGGATGGGAAGAGGAGCAGGTCGCCGGCAAAGAAGAAAGAAGGGGGTGGCGGGGCTGAGGTGAGGTGGTGTGGCATGAAGGCGAGAGTGACTTGGGCATGGTGAGGCGTAAAGGCAGTGTTATAGGGTCCAGAGGCGAGTTGCGGTGTAGAGGCAGAGTGAGGCACATGGAGGTGTGGGGGCCCAGAGGTGGGCGGCGTAGAAGTGAGGAGCAGGAGAGGCGTAGAAGTGAGGAGAAGTGAGAGCAGAACGGCGGGAGGGCGGCGGGAGGGCGGCGGGTGGGCGGCGGATGGGTGACGGGTGAGCGCCGGGTGGCGGCGGGTGAGCGCCAGGTGGGCGGCGGGTGGGCGGCGAGTGGGCGGCGGATGGGCGGCGGGGTGGGCGGCGGGTGGCGGCAGAGTGGGCGGCGAGTGGGCGGTGAGTGGGCGGTGAGTGGGCGGCGAGTGGGCGGGCGAGTGGGCGGCGAGTGGGCGGCGAGTCGGGGCGGGCGAGTGGGCAGCGGGTGGGCGGCGGGTGGGCGGCGGGCGGGCGGCGGGCGGGCGGCGGGTGGGCGGCGGGCGGGCGGCGGGCGGGCGGCGGGCGGGCGGCGGGTGGACGGCGGGCGAGCGGCGGGCGGGCGGCGGGTGGGCGGCGGGTTGGAGGCGGGTTAGCGGCGGGTGGCGGCGGGAGGGCGGCGGGTGGGCGGCGGATGGGCGGCGGATGGGCGGCGGGCGGGCGGTGGGCAGGCGGCGGGCGGGCGGCGCGGGCGGGCGGCGGGGCGGGCGGCGGGTGGACGGCGGGCGGGCGGCGGGCGGGCGGCGGGTGGGCGGCGGGTGGGCGGCGAGAGGGCGGCGGCGTGGGCGCCGGGTTGGCGGCTGCTGGGGCCGCGGGTGGGCGGCTAGTACTGAGACGGGTCGCGTGGAGGCGGGAGGGGTGGCGTGGAAGAGGGAGGCGCATGGAGGCTGGGCACGGCGGGGGCGAGGCGACGCGGAAAGGCCGTGGAAGCAGCAGTGGCGCAGCAGGGTGCCGGCGCTGGCGGCGGGCGCAGCGGGCGCGGCGGGGGCCGCTGATGGCCTCCGTGTCGGCGTCCGCGGACGCTCCGTGCTGCGCCCCGCGACGCCCATTCGGGGCGTCATTACGCGCTGATTGCCGCGGTAGGAGGCGGAGGCGGCTGCCGCGCGCGGTGCGTCAGGCGTCTTGAGAGACAAGAGAAGCGAAATGACGCAGCAGGACCGCGCACAAGACCCGGCGCTTCTCTGCGCATTAAATGCCTTTCATGAAAGAGAAGTTTTGTGAGAGTTGGCCAAGAAATCTTGTAATATTTCTTTGTCAATGTTTTCAAGAGTCTTATTCCTTCTTCACGTGTGCACTGTAATAAGAATGTCATTCTAGTAATGGTAATTTGACATGAAATTAGTATGGATAAACAGTATACTCACAAATCACTCTTTTATTTGTGGCTTGCATTTGAAGAGTACTTGTTTTCAAATTTTCAATAAAACGTTTAAAATGTCCCTTATTATTCAAAATCTACACGCCTAAGTAATTTATGTTGCAACAAAAATTTTCATAATCTGCAAACGGCAGAACAAATTCATGTATCATATGAAGAGAAACACTGATTAAGTGTTAGTATAACCATTTCCAAACATTGCAACCATGTTTTACATTATGCATAGATTGGGATGTAACGAAAGCATAGATTGGGGATGTAACGAAATTAAATACACAAACTCTGATTCTAATTAAACATTTTTTATCAATACAAAACTAAATAAACTTTTACATTAATTGCAATATATTTTTCTAAGATATCGATAAATTAAAATATGAGTACGGTACCTGGAACACACACACAAAGAATAATAATAATAATAATAATAATAACAATAATAACAATAATAATAATAATAATAATAATAATAATAATAATAATAATAATAATAATAATAATAATAATAGAATTTTAAAAAATGTTTTAAAAATTTCTTTGCCATGTTCAGTAACTTTGTCATTGTGATTGTAAATATCAATTATCAATGTTAACATATTTACTAATTATTTTAATGTAAAATAAATTGTAAATTTTCCTTGTTCAGAATAAAAATATGTCTAGTATCTGTAGGTTTTCTTATTTAAAAGTGCTGTGAATCCCATTCACTGCCGTTCGGGAGCAGAGGACGCGGCGCGACAGCTCCTGCGCTGGGCCTCCGGCCTGGCAGCGCGCCGTCCGCCCACGGCCCCCTGAAAAACCCGCGCGCTCGGTCCGGCGGCTTTTGGGGGCCGCGCGCTGCCCCGCGGCGGCGTCCTCCGCCAGCGCCCACGCGCCCCCTCCCCTCCCCCCTCCCCCTCCCCCCACTTCCAGGCACGTCCCCCTCCCGTGCGGTGCAATCAATCGTACACACGTACACGTCCTTCCTACCTGCGAAATGGTAATTTCGAGTTGTGGTCTTGTATATCATTTATTTGTTTGTTTTGTTTTGTTTAACTGAGTAAGTTTGTGCAGTTAAGAATTATGTTGGCTCAAAACAGCTGGGCCTTTGGTTCTAGAAATATAATTCGCTTATTGTTTTCCAAAAGATAGCTACCAAAATAACTTAACCTTATTTAGGTTTATTCAATGCTGTTGGTTGACAGTTTTATTTCTCTGAAATGTTAAATGTCAGTTGTCTCTAAAATGACGTAACAGCAAAGCAAAAATGAAGAGCGAGCTAGGATCATTATTGGCGTTGGGGGAGAATTTAATGTTCTTGATTTTGATTGATTGATTGACTGACTCACTGGGCTCGTCAACTGCTAAAGTCATTCGTCTCGTAAGTGTACGAGTATTGCATATTCTTCCCCTCTGGAGGTGGTCCCTCCGCAGGATGGTGAGATCCAGCGCCGACCTATTTGCCTAACAAGATTTTTTCTCAATCAGGTATCTCCCACCAGCGGGGCACCGCCCCAGCTCAAACAAGCTCTCTGCTCCTGACGGATCTCCCGGCATGTGAAATAGTGTAGTGCACGTAAGAGTAAATGCGTGTAAGGGGAGGGGATATGACAAGAAAGGGGACGGAAACGCGCGCGGAACGCGGCCTGTTTGTTAGGGTACTGCTCCGGCATTTGCCTGGTGTTCGAAGAAGCCACGGAAAACTACCGATGAGAGCAGTCGGCCGCTAGAATTCTCCTTCAGGCAGTGGCTGAATTCGATCTAGTGGTTGACAAGCCAGTGACAAAAATACTGCTACCGTCGGGACTCGAACCTAGGAACTCTCGCTCACAGGACATCAGTTGATGCCCTCTCCCGGTTTTAAGGTACTTGAAATAGTATAAATATCACATATTAAAAAGTTCACATGTTGGGCGCCATGAAACGTGCGTTAAACCTTGTGTACACGTAATAGAATCTATGAGTACAAAAAGTCGCAAAGGAGTTATTTCTTATGTTCAGTTTACAAATGAAGGGAATTACAAATGAAATGATCTTCTAAAGAGTGAGATTTACAAATGCCTGACTTTGAATTGCTATGCCAGTATATGAAACAGCAATTCTTCCGTTCCTAAAACCGATTTCAAGTTTGTTTGTTTTTTTTTCCTCACAATGATACCCTCCGTACTCTGCTCCGAGTTGCCGGTTACTTTACAAACTATCCACGTCACCTATGCACAGAAGAAAAACAAATATATCCGTAGACTCTTCACACCGAATATCTAAACGTGTAGCAAAGCCTGCACATCTTGCATAACGCCGAACGACGACGCTGCATCAGATTTCCGGCCGCTCTCTACATGTCGTGGTCGGGGCCTCACGGGGTAACCTCAGCCGGCTGGCGCCAGGGCCCGGCCCGCCCCCGGCCCGCCCCGCCCCGCCCCCCTTGCACGGCGCCACGCACGTTTGGTGACCTCGCGGCGCGCGTCTCACGCCCACGGGCGCACGCGGCGCCACGCGCCTGGAGAGGCCCCCCCCCCCCCCCCCGCCAGCCGCAACGTCCCCCTCGCCCTACGCCACTCTGCCGCGCCCGTCCTCGCGCCGTCCCACCTTTTCACGCCGCGACTCGAAATGATCCGACCCGAGACTAGTGACGCGACATCGACAACAGAACATTGATGTTTGCAAACACAGATGTTCAAAATAAAAACATCGATGTTCATAATACATCGACCAAAAACCATCGATGTTTTTGAACGTCGATGTTTTTGAACATTGATGTTATTGAACATCGTTGTTTTTGAAGATCGATGTTTTTAAAATCGATGTTTTTGAACGTCGATGTTTCTGAACGTCGATGTTTTTCAACATTGGTTTTGATGTTTTTGAACGATGTTTTTGAACATCGATGTTTTAATGCTGGTTTAATAACCTCTAACTTTAAATTCGTGCGCACAAAAATTAACGTCAGTGGCCGTGTATATTAATTTCTGATTAAAATTTAACGGAAAACAATGTTGAAAAACGCCTTTCCTTGTGCGAAATACGAAGTAAAAACCACGGCATCAGAATCATGTCGGGCAAGGGATAGTCTAGTCGATGAATTTAGAACAAACCGTGTTCGTGTGGTTCGAACCATAAAGCAGTGGGGCCCCCAGTCATTATTTCGTGTTTTAATTTTTACGCAATTGTGGTTATGGGGATTTTTCATCCTCAAACAGAACCTAGGAAACGAAAAACATCAATCACAAAGCATCGGTGTTTAAAAAACTTCGGCTGCAATACATCGATGTTAAATTAGTCATTATTTTTATAGAAACATCCGATGTTTTGAAAACATCGACATCGATATCGCATCCTTATTCGAGACCCATCACGCAACGTCATACCATGTCCTGAAAAGTCACGTTCTGTCATATCCTACCAACTTCCACTACGTCCCGCCAAGTCACGTCACACAACGGCAAGTCGAGGTACATCCCGCCGCATCACGTCACTTCCGCCATGTCACGACCCGCCACATCACGCCCCGCCTCGTCACACTACGGCACGTCCCGTCATATCACTTCCTATCACGACCCCGCCACGACACTTGGAAGTCCTGCCACGACCCATCATGTCCTGCAACGACACAATACGCCCCCATGAACCATCCTCGCTACGTTTCACACCTGTCCCGACCTGACCCGACCGTTTCTATAAAAATATCAATGTTTTTAACATGGATATATTCAAATTGATGTTTTTTGAACTTCAATGTTTTTTCGTTTTTAATGCTTTGTTTGTGAGCGAAAGACGCCCATTATCACAATTTTGTAAAAGTTAAAACAATAACTGATGGTACCAATATCTATTGGTATTCGATCGAACTTTGCTCTATCTTCATCGAGGAGAGTTCCATCACTTGCTCGAGATGATCGTGATAGCCTGATATTTCCTTCCTCTTTCCTGCATTTCGCACATGGAGAGGCGTTGTATAGCTTTGTTTTTAGTTAAATTTAATAATGAATACGCATGACCATTATTAAGTGAAATTTTGTTGCGCACGAATTTAATGTTAGAGATTATTAAAGCTACTTTAAAAAACGATGTTTAAAATCATCGATGTCGATGTTAGTCGATGTATATTTAACATCGATGTATCGATTTTGAACATCGATGTTTGGCAACATAGATATTTTCTTTTCAATGTCGCGTCACTAATTCATTCCCGATCCGACTTAATGCGGCTCATAACGTCCCCACCTGTCCCAGTCCTGCCTACCCCGTCCCAGCCCCACCCAGGCCCGACCCAGCCCCGTCCCAGCACCGTCCCGCCTCGCCCAGACCCGCCCAGCCCATCTCCACCCTTCCCAATCTCACTCCGTCCCGCCACTCCCCGCCACGCCCAGTTCCGCCCAGCCCAGCCCCGCCCCGCCCCGCTCCGAAGCGCGACCCGTCCAAGGACGCCCACAGGAGGCGAAGGACGCGCGCGCCTTGGAAGCAGCGGCGACGGAAGTGGACGCTGATTGATCGCCGGCGCAGCGTCCGACAGCTGCGGTGATCGGAGGCGATGGGAGTGGCGGCAGGCGCTGATTAAGCGGGAGCCACAATTAGGGCAGTGGTTCCCGGACCCTAAGTGATGACAGGCTCTGCGGTACGCTGCTCATATCACAGCACACTATTTGATTTTCAAATCCCCTTATCATCATTATTACTACTAATAAGATACCCATTATTAACTATTGCCGGGATCGTATTATCTGTCGTTACTAATGTGATAATAATAAACTTGAACTAAATGTTTAATCTTTGCATTGAAGGCAGCATATCACGTCAAGTGAATAATTTGATCCTTGATATAAATTACCACACTCATTGTTATGGTGGCAGATGTATGTTGCATATCGATACACGACAATTTTTCTAATTTCTCGTGTTTCCAAACACTTCATTTTTTCTGAACATTTTTGTTTGCCGAAACCAGTCACCTTTCATATTCATTTCGGGTGTATCTCAAGACGTACACCAGACCCACGCACACCTTGGATCAGGAGTCAGTGAAACATGAGGGCTTCCACAACAAAACACATTGAAGGCGTGAAAAGCATGCACTTCCAGGGCGAGGTTCGAATTCACAACGCTTCGCAGCAAGAAATTCAGCCGGCACGCCCTCTATGCTCCACATTGTGCTAGATTATGATTTCTAAACTTTGAAATATTCCACTCAAGGAATCCAAATTATGGAAATCGCACAACAAAACATTCACAAAGAGTATTCCTACTATTTACTCTGTTTCGTGAGCGAAAACGTTCTTCGTTTCACCCGATTTGTGCCCTCTTTGAGTTTGCAATACACTCCATCTACGCCGCTGAGGGAATTGCCAAATTACTCGCTACGTGTTTTCCTTTTTAATTTCTTTTATTTTCATCTTGTGTCAGATTTAAATCAATCACAGAAGTTTATTATACTTCTACTGTGACGGCGCGAGTGACGTGTTTTTTATTTATTTGTTACAATATTCTATGTCTATAATTAAATACTAATATATCTCTGTAAATGTTACTGATTATCTTTTTCATGCAGGCGTGGATCCAAGGAGGGGGGAGGAATGAGGGAAATTTGCCCCCTAAAATTTTTCAGTAACTATTAATTTTAACTTGTCATGAAACTTTCAAGAAAAAAATATTTTCGGATTATCATTAAAACGAATACGAACGTATCTCAGAATGGCCTGAGTGTAGCCTGTGACGTTTTACAAAATCTGGAGCCGCCCCTGTTTTCACGTGAGATGTTTCTGAAGAAGGGGGCGCTTTGTTTCCTGAAACGCGGTGCCTCTTAACCACAATAGTGCGTTTCCCCTTACAAAATTTGTTTATTAAAAAGTTTAAACAAATGGTGTAACATTCTAATGTATTTGTTGTCCAGTTTTTTAGCATCATTTTATAGTATGTTCTTAATAAATTAAATATATTCCCCCCACACCTGCTGTTCGGGTTCGTCTTCTCGAACAGCTCGTCGTCTCTGGCTTGCAGACATCCTATTTTGCATATGGAAACGCTACGTTGTCCAGAATTCCTTTATCAAACAAACCGTCAAATAAGAAGCAGGTGTTTTGTTGGGACTGTTAGCGATAAGTGTAGCCTTGCACGTCATTTATGCACTCGCCAAGAATTCTCAAACCATAAAAAACAAACCAGGCGGCAATTTGAACGTGTTTTTGCAGCGCTGGTCTTCGCGCATAGGCAACTCATGCATAATAGAAGTAACACGGCCGTGAACACGAACATTTTTATTCAGGAAGGCTGTATGTATCATCTGGTGCTCTTACGAAGAAGCAGGCAGAGCTGTGTCAACCAAGAAGTCCGCATGACGTGGGTTAGAAAACTACATCTAAGAGGAGACCGCCAACGTTTTTAAATATAAATATAATTTTAATAAAATTGGGAAGGGGAAAGGGAAAGTTTTTGGAATCAAAGGTTATTCATCGGAGGAAGTGTCAATGTTAAAGGGTATGACATATGTAATGAATTGATTCAAAAACATAAAGATCAGTTTTTACAGGAAGATTACGAAAAGATAAGAATATCATCTTACACGAGTAACAAATGGTATAAACTCATTCCATTGGATGATATTCCAAATTATTTCAAAGGTAAATGGACAGAAAGTGACAGAAGAAGGAAAGCAAAATGTACATTAGGAAATGAAACATAAGCGCGTAGATGTTGGCTAAATAGTGAGGAAATAATATAGGATCTGTAAGATGAATGAGGAAGGCTGGGAACACATACGTATTAGAAAGGTATCGTGTTTTTGAATGCTCCTCCGAATGTTCAGGATTCGATAAGGTGGATATAGGACGAACATGGGAAAGTATTACTATAGTACAGAGATACAGGAAATAGTATAGTGTGTAGCCTATTATTATGTACAACTTTATATACAACATATTATTATGTAGTATTCACAAATACATGCTGAAAAGTGAGACAATAACCCACATATCCGCTAAAGCAGAACACATTTTTAAATATTTCTTTGCAGACTGACTATTAAATGTTTTTCAGATTAAGAGCGATTTATTTGAATTAAGACATTCACTAAATTACTTGTGAGAAGTTGCCAAGGTCCAAAATATTTGGTAATATTATCTAGGATCGAATATTTTCCCTGTTATTTATTTTATTTTCCACAGAATGTTTTACTTTTATTTTGTTTCATTTATCTTGATATACTTCTCCGGACTCATTAGCCGGGATCCTCAAAACCTGTCCAAGTAGGTTCAGTCCAATGACTCAAATACATTATATACAAACATAACATCAATTTTGTTCTTTCAATACGAGATACGAAATTATGTTAAATTTAAAATTACTTTTTCCTTCCTTTCGAACCTACAAAATCATATTTGCTACACGCACATCAAACATAATATTAAATGTTTAGATAATGTAAGGTCACTTCTGTGTGTTTTCAACTTCAGCTTTCAGAAGGTTCTTAATTTTGACTTGCCAAACATAAATATGGCGGACGCAAATTTACCGGGCCTTGCCGCGGGCCGTACAGTAACGAGTCGCCGCTGCAACCGCCTGCCGTACTCGCAGCGCAATTTCGTCCAGAACCCCGGCAGCTCGTCGCCGAATCGCCCGCCGGCCAGAAGCGCGGGGCCGGCATTGCGTTTTCGCCCGGTTGGCGTCGCTTCGTATGAAAACCGGGTTTGCGAATATTTCAGCGCAGCCGCCATAAAATACATACAACTCTTTTGTAATAACAGTAAACATATGTTTCACAATTTACACACGTTACCAGTGTCCAGACTGGTGGTTGCACCTCCATTGAATGACGGAAATGTAATTTCCAAAATACGAGAATATCATAAAAATGTAAGAAATTCAAATTAATTAAAACTAAGTTAAATAAGTATATATTGAATCATTACATAATTTTATGCGCCCTGACCGAGACAGGTGTATTATACACCTCCCGCGCCCGTGGTTCTGGCTTTCTTTCGATTCCAGCACGTCGCAACAAGCACTATTGCTTCGACACGTTTCACACAAATAAAATTATTTTATTTCGAAAATATCACTACCCTGATATATTTTGTAACTAAGATCTTTCTACACACACGCTCATATTCCACCAGCGCTCTCCGTGGTGTAACTGCAGCTTGCTGCATCTATCGAGAAAGGGACTTCCTTCTAGATCGGCCAACTTTACACAAAGAATTCATCAAGTGTAAATTTTAAATCAGTAAATCTAATATCAAATGAAAAATTATCTAAACAATATAAATAACGCATTAAATGCCGTCAATACTTGACTGAACTTGTATACTATCAATAACAAGCGAAATTCATAAAATTACGTTGCGGCGAGTCAAATATAGAATTTAGGTACTCCCCTGAGACTCCTTCTGTCGCCGTGCAGCGCTAGACAGCGCCACCCGTCTGCTTGCCCAACGAAAAGGCCCTATGTTGCTTATCTTCAATCGAAGTGCCAAAGAGTGAATGCAGTGAGCCAGCCAAGATCGATGCGATGGTGTAACGGTTAGCGTAGCGGACTGTTGTACCAAAGTTCGCGGGATCAAACCCGATCGAAGCCGTGGATTTTTAAGGGCGAAAAAATCCTTCGTACGCCTTCCTTCGGAGGGGAAGTAAAGCCGGCTGTCCCATGTTAGTAGATTTACTTGCATGTAAAAGATCCTCAAGCCTAAATGACGCCTTTGAGCTAAATTCAAATCGCCTGTTTCTCGCATAAGAAATACCTCCTTTCTCCGCTAGTTGGTGAAAGGAGCGTAGCGAAATTGGCGTGGTCAGACGGAAGAGCGGGCCTGATGGCCGGAGTCTCGCCACGTAAAATAACGCAAATTCAATTCAATTCAAAAAGATCGAAGAGCGTGTTGCAATACCTGGGAAGGCACCAGGAATTTGGACGCTCTTTGGTTTCAAAACGACTTCATATACATCGATATTGCTGCAATATCTTGAATATTGAATGTTAAGGAAATTATACATGAAAAGGAAAGTGTATATTCCTAAGAGATCTTTTTCTATTATATCTGGGGGTTGAGCAACCGTGCAACCTAAGCACGAGCTGCCACTGCACGTTTCCATTTCAGAATGAAATTTATGATTTCGAAGCTTTCTTTTGTGGTAAATGTATTTAGTCATGACTTCATTCGAAAGGAGGTAAACATATCAGATTACAACTCGTAAAACATTTCATTAATTACTACATGTCAGGATTTGAAATTGTAATACATTATCGAGAGACAATTACATATAAAATAAACAAATAAATAAGTAAATTGAGCGAACTTATGAACAATATGAAATACACATTAGTTGGGATAAAATTGTAGACGTGCGAGCAGTACTGCACTGTTATAGGAAATTTGCCATGTAGGAAGTTCGAATGACGATATACAATAGACAGAGTCGTATACTATTATAATATACTGTCACGACTGATGAGTGAATAATAATGAATTATCAACGGATAAATAAAATATTTCGTATGATAATAGAAGTCACGTAACCCCATTCTCCAACAGAGAGACAACACCTACATTTAAATGCCAAATGTTAAACTTATGTTCAAATTAACATTTTGAGATAACAGAGTACTAGTTCAGAAACTTTTTCGAAGCTCTTAATCGCTAAACAATATAATTTTATCTTGGGCTGCATACGTAGCTTGTGCCCGTTGTGGCTCGTGGGTAGCGTGCTCGGCGCAACCTATAGTTCGATTCTCGGCCGGGACAAAATAATAACTGTGCGCTTTCCTTACAAATGTCCCAGTATCTATTGCCGACTATGAGAAAGCCCACCGTAAGGTTAAGAGGACGTATATACGGTGGAGGGGTGTCGTCGTGCTAATCATACAAACACCATATCCCATGGCCGAGAAGTTCGGCCAAGGACCGTATCGGGTTGTCGAGCCAAACACCCGGACATCATACGTAGCCTGCACCAGCTCTTGTGTTCCGAAATGGGACGCGTGTACTGCAGGGTTAATCTCGTGCTTCGTCGCCTTGTTTTTGAAACACGTTCTACAGATATCATGTTGTGTATTCTAGTATATCATCGTTAAAGAAAACCTCAAGGGTAAAGTTTCTTTAGGAACCTGTTTCTCATCGATGTGCGCCCAATTCCTGGTAATTCCTGGTGAAGTTATAGAACGTCATAACAGAGATGCAATTTTCAAACAATTTATCTTCGTAAAAATATTAATTTTTCTGTGCCTTGCTTAATTTTTACATTACAACTGTATCATCCTTTTAAATGTTAATCATGGTATTTATTGAACGCCTATAAGTAAAGGGATCCAAAATATATCTGTGATCCGCATGTTAAATACCATTTTTTACAAACATTTAAAATAATTAAAACTTTGCTTTAAAATTTTCACATTTTGTCATTTCATGAAACATGACTTCACGTGTATGTTATAACAGGAAGGAGTTCACCTTCTGTACGAAAAATATTACCGGTAAACCAAATTCATTTTTACATAAAGGTAACAATGGTTTGTACGTAAAAATATTTAATAGTCACTTGTAGGTCATTGAATTCCAACAACCCTTAAATAACATAATCAATAAGAAATACCAGAAAGCCTTCCAAATGAATGTCTATGTCCTTCAGACGCAGGTACAATAATTGCGTTAAAATATGCTCTGAAACAAATTTCAATATCTTCCAAAAACTTAAAAAAGTGCAATGTAAAATCACAAAACAATATCAATAAAAATCCAACATGCACAGTCATTAATGTTTGTGGAACACACAATAAAACACCCGCTTCTCTCCCATATCTTCTCCTATGAACAATGAATAATAGTTACTGTTAATTATCTATCCTAATGCTAAGTTAAATACATAATGTCCCTCAGCAATAACAGATCCATTTCAATTCCAAATATTGTAAGATGAATACCTTTGACTCTTTCCTATGAGTAATATTTCTACTATAATTATGCATTCAATCTCTACACTGAACTACGGATACATAATATAACCTCAGCCTAATGCATCAGATCTCTGATCAATAATTCCTACAAATTGCCCTGCAAAGCATTAACACATGACTTGTTATATACAATAGATTTTACATACTATGATAGAAATGAATTTCCTCACTTCATTAATTACTCGGACAATACAGCAACAAACAAAAAGTACCGATATTCTCCCCCCCCCCCACAACCTTTCTCAATAAGTGATTCCTTCATTATGTAAAACTCACCAATAAAATCCTGTCTTCCTTTACTGTCATAAAATCCTAGGTTCCTTAGCCAAAATTTAGAGATCTACATAGAGAGAACTTTTATTCGAGTTGCGACGAGTGGCGCGGCGTTACAAATCCTTGGGTGTGTCCGGTGCGTGGCGCTGCCGCAGTTCGTTCATCATTACTGCCTATTTTGCAGCGTGAAAGATAATGTAACACACATACTGCTGGAAAACCTTTCCCACTTACTTACAGACGCCTGCTGCCTTCTTGATTGACACGTGTAGAATTCCAATCACGTGCACGTAGAATTCTATGCGTTCAGATAGTTTCCCTCGATAAAATCCCCAAGTTCCCAGTTTTCCATTTACCGAATAAAATTCACATCCTTCTATTCCGACGTTGACAGATGAAAATACATCAATTATGATTTTGCTCTCCGGTAGAATCTCTTCCACGTGCTCTGAGTATTACGAGTACTTATGCGGTATATGCTTCGTTCGTAACTAGAGTTTAAATGTAGACCTATAATAAATAGCTCAATCACTTTACGTAATATTTCAGAAGTATGCATTCAACTCTTACCTCTGAATAGAGCGAAAATGTTATTTTAACAGATTATCAGCCTGCAGAGAATGGTGGAGCTTCTTTCTACACAACTACTCGTGGCAGACTAAATGTGTCTTTTTCCTCATCTATCGATTGCTGCATTCACCGTAGATCGACGCGCAGGTGTACACGCCACCTCGATCGAGTTTTAATTTTATTATAACACAAACTTACAAATACTCGCTCGAAATAAATGGCGATGACAAACAATACCGGAAATCAATTACAATAAAAGCACTTGTGAATTTCCGTTTTATTTTTGTTAGTGCAAGGTCGCCTAGTTGAGAAATCATTAACAAAATATTTGGCGAGGACATACTACGAATACTTCTGCTGGTATTTCAGATATGTACATAAGGCTTTCACATTGTAAAACTCGAGTGATATGCGAACGTACGAGTACCTAAGGTACGGAAATAGAGATTTCACAATGTTGCTACATGAAAGGGAAGTAAAATGAGAGGCAGGAATGGAAGAATAAGAGACAGAATGATAGAGAGGGTAAGAAAGAAGGAAGGAATGGGAGAAACAATAAACTTTTTTTCTCCCTCTCTGTTACGAACGATAGAGAATCGACTCACTCTCGTGAGAGCATGGCGAACAACAGCACGGCAGCACCAGCAGCCTGCGAGCGGGAATAGCGTCGTATTTATAACGTGAAACTTTTAAGGCGCAGAGTCGCTTCGCTACGCGTGTTCTATTTCAAGACACGGCTCCGACGAACGGAATTATTATAAAACATTCTTGAGTCTACGCAAAGCACCATTTCCAACGCAATTTATCCCAAAGTATTTTTTTTTTTTTTGCCGAACACTTTCAACAGAAATTTGATACTTCGCAACGTTTATCGTGGTTACCAGCCTCCGGCGTTCGACCCACACAATTAATACAAAAACCATCCTTGAGTATATCCAACAAATAATTTACTACCTAATTTAAACTCGAATACTTTTTTAACTAATTAAAACGCCCCATTCTCATTTGAATCCGCAACAGAATGCCCTGCTTTATAGATCCCACCACTCGTTCATCGTTTTCGTTGACCGATCTCTCCACGTCGGAGTCTACGTTATGGGAAAGACCCGAAATGAAGTCTTGGAGAAGAAAGAAAAGAAAGGAAAGAGTAAAGTCGAGTGAGTAAAAAAATGAGAAAAGAAATGAGAAAGGAATATAGAGAAAGAGAACCGGGAGGGAGAGAGAAATAGAAAAAAGGAGGACGGCGAAAATAAGTTCAGAGGAGTTCCAATACAACACACACACACACACACACACACACACACACACACACACACAGTCACACACACACACACACATAACGATTTATAGTACCAGCGTCGAAAACTAATCTTGTCCCTTACTATAATCCGCATGCCAAGCGTTGTCAACTCATCTCACTTGTTTACTTCTTTCCCCTTGTGAGGCGGGCGCTCTCAAAAACTTCGCAGCGCGCGGCTGCATACTATCGGGCTAAAGCGAGCTCCGCGCAGAGAGTTTGAGCCGCCCAGGCGGTGAGCGGGTGAGCGGGCGAACGGGCGAGCGGGCGAGCCGCTTCGTGCTGCGGGTGATCGATGTGCCACGCCGCGCCCGCGCCGCGCCGCGCCGCGCCGCGCCAGTGCACGCCCAGGCTATCGCTCAACGCGCGTTTATCTCGCGCTGCCCGTGCCCGCTATCCGAAAATCTCTCCTCTTCCACAAGAAAGGCCTTCAACTTAAAAACTCGCTCGACTCCTCCTCACCCGCTCTCCTTTGTCTTCCGACGAAACGAACGCCGGCGGCGGCCTGATCCGCTTTGCGCCAACTTCATTGGTTCCCCACACTCCTCCCGCAAACCGGAGTGCGGGCAGGCAAAGCTCGGGATTTGCTCACGTCCCCACTCGCCTGGTCGGAAGTTCTTGCCGAAGCTCTATTGATTACTGAATCAATAGAGGAAAAACACGGAGGACCCGAGCTCGAGAAGAAATGGTGTGGAGAAAGACGCGCGGGATAATTTATGGTTGTCTTTGCTTCCGTTCCTTTGTGAACGCAAGCATGAATCTGTTTAACATCGCCCTTAGTGTGTAGAATGCCAACCTGTCTGAAGTCCCCAACTCACTTGTCAAAAAACTGAAGTCATATGTAGGAATGCTTCAGACTACATTCGGGAAACATTTTTGTAATATTCTGAATCAATTTGCGTTCCGCAGGCAAAAAAATGTCTTGTTACGATTTATAGTTCTGCAGTTCCCTTCACTAAAGTACGTACTACACTATAATCTTTTACACAGCACACAATTACACAATTACACAATTATAAATGTCACCGTTCCCGTCATCTTCTTGGACGCATGGAGGAGAACTTGGTGAAAAGGTTCTTTAAACAAATTTAATTAAGAAAATTATTGTTAATAAAATTAATTTTCTACAATTTTAGGATTTTCATTCATATTTAACGTCCCACTAGCTCTACGAAAGCTTTCTAAGACCTAACCTAAAACTCAAATATCAGATAAAATTATACGTAAGAAGTAGCGAAAACACGTTAAACTAAATTGTAGTACTGATATGTTCCAAGAACGTATTTTTTAACCTCGAGTTGAATTAAAAGAACCTTCGAAAAAATCATAGTGAGTGTTTGCCTGTCGGTACCTGCACGAGAACAATATTTTCATTACGTAACTTTGTAAATGTTTTTTCTCTGAATTGTATTCGAATGCAAATACATACTGTAATTGATGAAAAACTCTTACGTTACACTGATTTATATTGTAGTGGAGATCTGAATTGCATTGCATCGCAATGAATGTAATTCAGATCACCTCATATAAATTATTTTATGCATTAATCAGATAGTTATGTCTAATAAATGGTTGATCTGGTATTATGTCTTCTACAACGTTAGTTTAGGTCCGCACTATTCAACGCTTGCAGAATAGTGTTTTCTACGTTCACCAATAACAACTTTAATGTTTATTTAAAACTTATCTCAACCACAAGGAAGCGTTAAGATCATTTCTTCAATAATTTAAATCAGTTCTTCAAACAATGAGGACTATTCATTTGCATTTATTACTCTTGAGGGGAATATTTAATGCATTCAATTGCAGCTCAGAATCTAACTTAATATTTATCTGCGCTCATCAATTTTGAGGTTAAGCTATTATTACTCACTCTTGATGTCCAAAATACACAATTCAGAAGTCCTAATACACACAGTCCACAATTTAAAATTAATACATATTACAATACTTTACGCAAACCATGGCCGTCAATCTGTTCAGTGAAATCAAGACAGTCACCACAACAAACCAGTTATTTTCCACCCTTCCAAAAATCAGGGAACTTTGCGAAACATAAAAAAACACTTTCAAAACTACATGAAAAGCACAAAATGATTGATTTACCATTAACTATACAATTCTTAAAATACAAACATTGACTAATCCCGCACACACATAGCCAATAGCTAATGCGAGACTATCGTAACAGTGGAAATTAGAGAAAATATTACTAAAC
This sequence comes from Gryllus longicercus, assembly GCA_038098605.1. Classification (NCBI taxonomy): domain Eukaryota; kingdom Metazoa; phylum Arthropoda; class Insecta; order Orthoptera; family Gryllidae; genus Gryllus; species Gryllus longicercus. Next base: position 27,074 of record JAZDUA010001236.1, read on the forward strand.
TTACTTATAATTATAATACGAATTTCATGGGGAACCATTTGTCTCTATATAAATATCTATTTTCGGATTCCGTCCCCTGAACAAGCCTTCTGTTGTATCAGTATATAGATGGCGAACATCGCCCCCACCCCCCGTGCGTGGATACTTCATCCACCCCTGTTGCAGCAGCAAGATTCACTTCGTTCTGGAAAAGGGGGAAACACCGACGAGTACTCCAGAATTAAGCAAACAGCCCAGAGGCCTTCGTCGCGATGCCCAGTCATATTCCGAGAGAGGGCGACCGCGCCTCCTAACGTGTTCGGCGGCGGCGGCGGCGGCGAGGCAGGGGGCCGGCCGGCGCCCAGCCCTCGGCAAACAGCGGCCCGCCTGCCCACCCGCCAACTTAGCAATTAGCGGAGTATCGGTGGCCGCTGATGTCAGCCGAAGGTACACAAAACTCGGCTCGTCTCGCTGGCCGCCCATCCACCCGTCCGCGCCCCGCCGCCCGGCTGGACCGCCCGCCTGCCCGCGAGCGGGACGAAGCGCTGGAGGGACCTTCGCGCGAGAAATAGTGACGCTCGGATGGATAACAAGGCGTCTGGAGGCTGAAGAGCGGAGAATAAAGCGAACGAATTTTGCTTTCAAACATGGCAAACGCTTCATAAATATTAAGTGATAGAAAACTCTTATAATTTTTTTTTATTTTAAAAAATAATTTAATTATTTTTTCAGAGTCACTAGTGCGAATGAATAACATTTGTATACATTTTTTATAAATTAAAACGTTTTGCAGGGTGATTTTCCCCTAAAAATAATAATTGGATGTAAGTTACGCTATTTTAATTACACGACGGAAAGACGAGTATTATTCTAATTGTAGAGTCCACGACCATTCTTGTCGATCCTCACTACCTACACATATCGTTAATTTTTACTTCTGTATTTCTTGTATTATACCGTCATTAATCATTTGACCCTCACCTTCCTTTCCTTTACACGCGATTGTGCTAACTGTCATCTCCTTCTAAAAATGTATCTAATGCATCTACAATCCTGAACGCTTTCGTCGCTTTCTTGTTTGTCATTCATTATTTCTCGGGACATTCCACCCCTTTTCTCATCTTTGTCGCCCCATAACTCTGCTGCTCGATATCCTCATTTCTCGGCCATTTCCTCCATCCGTGTCCCCTCCCGCAGCCCTCTTGTGCTGTCAAATTACTCCTGCGCTGTCCTCTCTCCCCTCTTCCCGGCGTTCGCGGCCAATTTGCTCCGTCGCACCCTTTGGCTCCCCCGCGCAGCCCACCGCTCCGCCCGCATCGCGTCTCATCAGCTGCCACGCCCCTCGCGCATCCATCCTACGAGCACGCCGGCTGCCCCGCCCACACCCCGCGCCCGCCTCGCTCCTCCTCTGCCTCTCGCTCCTCCTCTGCCTCTCGCTCCTCCTCTGCCTCTCGCCCTCTCGCCCTCTCGCCCTCTCTCGCCCTCTCGCCCTCTCGCCCTCTCGCCCTCTCGCCCTCTCGCCCTCTCGCCTCTCGCCCTCTCGCCCTCTCGCCCTCTCGCCCTCTCGCCCTCTCGCCCTCTCGCCCTCTCGCCCTCTCGCCCTCTCGCCCTCTCGCCCTCTCGCCCTCTCGCCCTCTCGCCCTCTCGCCCTCTCGCCCTCTCGCCCTCTCGCCCTCTCGCCCTCTCGCCCTCTCGCCCTCTCGCCCTCTCGCACTCTCGCCCTCTCGCACTCTCGCCCTCTCGCACTCTCGCCCTCTCGCACTCTCGCCCTCTCGCCTCTCGCACTCTCGCCCTCTCGCACTCTCGCCCTCTCGCACTCTCGCCCTCTCGCACTCTCGCCCTCTCGCACTCTCGCACTCTCGCACTCTCGCACTCTCGCACTCTCGCACTCTCGCACTCTCGCCCTCTCGCACTCTCGCCCTCTCGCACTCTCGCCCTCTCGCACTCTCGCACTCTCGCACTCGCACTCGCACTCGCACTCGCCCTCGCACTCGCCTTCGCACCCGCACTCGCACTCGCACTCGCACTCGCACTCGCACTCGCTTCCACCTTGCCCAACTCTCATCTCTCCTCGTCCATCCCCACACCCATGACCACGCCCTCTTCTCCGAACTCCATGACACCCACGCCTTTTCTTTTCAATCTACTCTCGTCCACGACGACGCCCTTACCTCTACCTCCCAACTCCTCCATCTTCCCTCGCCTACGTCCTCACCTCGCCTTCGTCCACGTTCTCGCCCTCACCTTTACAATCTTCCTTACCCTCGCCACCACCTTCCCTCAACTCCCCCTATCTACAGTCATTCTGTTCCCGACCCGACCCGCCCTCATCATGACTCCGCCCCGCAAGTCGGACGCGTGCGCCATCCGTCTCACGCTATCCCGGCCACTTGCTACGGCAGTTTTCTGAAAGCTACACTTTTCATGATTTTTACATCAAGCGAAAGACACTCGCTAAAAAACCCTACCTGCAGTGAGAAAGGGTGAGACATTGTGGTTCTGAGTCGTTGCTCAAGAATATTTTTTTTTGTATAGTGATTCTTCATTCATGGAGGATAGCCATAAAATGAGATATTTTCTTGAAAGTTACAAATAAGTTTTTCATTCATGCACTGACGAAAGAAAGAGACATAAGTAACAATGTATACGATAATTTGATATTAAATTTCGAGGAATATTTATCAATCACACCTGCATTTTCTAAAATATATTTTTTTATTTTCTAGGTCTTTTATCGGCCGACAGCCGATTACCCTTTACGTCCCGATGGGACGCACATTCAACCATGCACAAGACACCCAACACACACCTGCGGTGTCTGATCTGGGCTCAGTAGACCGCGAGGTCCTCCGTGACAACACGTGAGACACAGAGGACAAACAGCCACGCCCAAGGCGGGAGTCAAGCCCGCGACCCTTCGGAGCGAAGCGTTGAGACGGTGCATGCTCGGCTATCCAAGTCCGCCATATTTAAATTTTTAAGTTTACTTCAATACTTTTCCGATAATATGGAAAATATGTCTGTAATTTATTCTGGAGGTAGATTATTAGGACGCCATTCAATATTAAGAGGTTCGTAATAAAAACAGTCTGAAAACTACTATGGTGAGTAATCGGCTTTCTACTTAGGACCCAAGAGACTCTTAGTTTTTCAGAGGGCTAGGGAGAGTAAGTCTTGCCCGAAAATAAATACCGCTTACTGTTGTGAGGTTACTGTTGTTGACAATTCCTGGTTGCCTTTTGAGAGTTGCAAACTTTAACTAAATTAATTATACATTTGAATATAAAATAGTGCGGTAAATAACCAATTAGGTTTTTATCATTAGGTTGAGGAATTGTGAAACGATGGTAGCAACTAGTCAAATGAACGATGAGTACACGATCAGACCGTGGTATTATGAAGTTAGGATGAAAACTAACTGAAATTCAGTTACGTGATATATCTTGTCAGATTATTTAAAGAAAAGTGTTTTTCCCTTCCTGTTCCACTTTTGTCTTCCTAGAACTTTGAAGGATACAATGTTATAGAAAATGAATTTGTTTGGCCATTCACAGGCAAATGTGGGACTTGTGGAAGGGATATAACCCTCCACAATTTTTTAAAATGTAATACTTCTAATTTGTCTATTTGAAAGTTTGCATTTTCATTAAGAAGTGGAGGGAGGTAGATTGTAGAAAAAGGTGGGACATGGTTTTACAATTTATGATGAGTGAATCTGGATTTCATGCACAAATATTGTAATTCTTCAGGAGGGAAACAACGATTTTTCGATAGAAAAACTCTTATTGGCGGACCCTGGTAACGAAAACGTCCGAAACCGTTCCCAAAAATGTGAGAAAGTACGTGCTGATTTAGCACCTCTAGCTTTCGAGATGTGGTAAAGATCACGTTTTGTGTTTATGTTTCTTTATAATTGTCAAATAGGTGTATTTTTATCTTTTTTCATTTGTCCAATTAATTCTTTAGGTTTCTTCTTCTTCTTCTTCTTCTTCTTCTTCTTCTTCTTCTTCTTCTTCTTCTTCTTCTTCTTCTTCTTCTTCTTCTTCACTTCATGGATTAGGCTACTGCCTGTTCCGTCCTCACAGTTTCTCTCCATCGTTTTCGTGGCCTTCCCACGTCTCTTCTTCCTCTCGGCGCGTATAACAAAGCTGCTTTGGGAAGTCTGCTATCACTCATCCTTTCCACATGTTCTACCCATCTTTGTCTATATTCTTGCATTCTAGTATTAATTGATGTCACTTGTAACTCTTTTCTTATTTCTTCATTTCTTATTCGGTCTTCTCTTGTGCATCCTTTTATTCTTCGCAGAAATTTCATTTCACTAATTTGTATTGTTGTCAGTGTTTTTTGTGTTAATACCCAGCTTTCGCAGCCGTAGAGTAATGTAGGAACTGCCATGGTATTGTAAAATTTAATTCTTGTTTCCGGTCTTGTCTTATTTTTTAAAGTGTTATGTATCGTTCCACATATTTTTTGGTATTTCGTTAATTTATTGTCAATATCTTCATCTTTTTCATAACTTATTTTACACCCTAAATAATTAAAGGAGAGAACTTGCTGTATAATTTTGTTTTCAATGATAATTTTTGACCTTACTGTGTCCTTCCCTCTGAATGCCATCACTTTTGTTTTTTCTTTTGATATATTAATGTCATAGCTTTTGCAAATTTTATTAAGGTGGTGTACTACTCTCTGTAGTTTGTCTTCTGTTTCCTGAATAATAACTGCGTCATCAGCACAGAATAAAATCGTTAATATCTTTAGGTAGTGTACGAGATTAATTGGTGGTGGCGGTTGTTTGGAGAGCGAAAAGTCCTTAGTGAGCAATTACATGCTTGTGGCATGAAAAAGAGCCGGTTAAAGGAAACCCTCTGGCAATTATCATAGGTACAATAATACCACGAGTGCTTTGGAAATTGTCGATAAATACCTGACTCGCGAAGCGAGGAGGGTATTTATCTGAGAATTTTCAAAGCTTGAATGGTATTTAATAGGAATTTTCCAAGAGGGAAATTATATCCACCAGACTTCCAAAATGCCTCAAATATTGAAAATAACTGAAAGCTATGTTAAAATCAATGAGTTTATGTCATAGTACATACCAGGTTTATTGGATGTCGACATAGCGATCGAGGTATAAATCCTCCCCTTAAGATGGATGAGTCTCTATTTATGATTGGCCAGTAGGAAGAAAAATCTAATAGAAAAAGCGATAAACATTCTGAGATACACCGCCCTCATTAGGGCATTTTGTATGTTTAGTTAAACACTATCGGTTTGAATTTCTCGAGTGGAATAGTCGTTTTAATCTTTCTATTATCGTTCTAATTACGGTTCAGATCTTAAATTCTTTTGAAACATACAAAGCTAGCTATAACAGAGATCTGTAGATATGGCCGTTCTTCAAGTGACAGTACATCGGTGGTGAACATTAAAAGCAGATTAATATTATCCGTCACGTCACGAACTCAATGATAACTTTTTTCATTGTTAGTTCTCCCTGTGCTATTCCTGACTCACCAATACGACAAGCTTGTTCGCGTCCGCAGTATAAAATTAGGCAACCTATGCATATAATAATATGTCCGTGCGGTTATCACAGACGTCCATTCCTGTTAGCAAGTTCTGATTCTCACAAAAAAATTCTCGAAACTCTCGCCTGTCAAAACGCTGACAACTCGTCTCCTTAATTAAACACAAGGGCAATGCACTAATAAGTTTCTGGTTCAAATAACTCTCGCTGTGTAGAACCTTGTCGTCAATTAAAAATGTTGGTGACAATTGCTAAATGTTTGGAACTAGAGTAAATAAATGTTTGCGAGTGCCGAATATGGTTTGCTACTGCTACGCGAGGCGACGGTTTCTGACAGCCTCACTCCTGTGGAAATCTGTCGAGACACAAATAGACGCAATCCCGCTTTTAGATGAGTGTCAAATAAACACTCAGCAAATATTGATGAAGACAAACCGAGAGCTTAATATAAATTACTATAAAAATATGGTTATCATTATATAAGGGGGAGAAATGCCGGTCAGATGGCCGTGTTCAGTTAGGGCAGTAGCACTCTCGGACCAGACTGCGGGTTCGAGTCCCGCTTCGGGCATGGGTGTATTTGTGTACGCCTATATGTGTGTGCCGTTCTTTCATCCCTCACCATCATTATCTCCTCATCCATACTCCTAGGACTAACAACCTTGGGGGATAAAAATCGGGATTCAGCTAAAATGCAAATGCCCCCCCCCCCCCCGCCCTCCCCATCAAGAAAGGAACTTCCAAGATGCACGCGTGATCAGAGTTGGCCTCTACGCGAAAAAAAAATTAGCATTTGAAGGATTCTTCTCTCATTCATGTTTTAGAGAATGCGCCACACTGGAAACGTGGTGGTTTCACTCGTGGAACAAGACACTTACTCTGCCATTAGCGGAGATTTTACGCAACAAGGTCACATGTTTAACCTGACTTATAATTAAAGATAAAAAATATTAGATCTGTGTGTAGAAGTCAGACTAGTCAATCAAGGACTGTTGACGTGGTTCACAATTCACTTGAATTCCACTTACATGAAATCAAAATAAGAGGCGTTTGAAAATAACATCTACGATCAGAACGACACAATAATCATACAAAAATAACGTGTCTGCCTCTTCTTGCCGTTAATATCATTCATTATAGCAACCGAGGCGGCATATATTTCTCAAAGGAAACATGCCTCGTTCGTCCCACTCGTAACCGTACGCGTCCTACCAAATTTCACCGGTTGAGTGCGCCTGGGAGTCGTTGTGAATCACACCTCTCAACTCGGCCGTTCAGCCGTGAAGCGATGTTCAAACAGTAAGACCAATAGAAACGAATTAACGGATTTTGTGTTGATTCGGTGCGAGGCTGTCTCCGGTGTTTGCCGTTGGAGAGGCTGGGGCCCTGGAGCGCGCGGTCACGCGGAAGCAGAGGAGTGGGCGGGGGGGGGGGGGGGGCTTCCATTGACCGGGCCCTCCTCCTTGGAAGGGACGTCCCCATAGGCACAAGGCGCATTCCACGTAGGTGCCACCTCGCTGGGTGAACGGCTCCTTACCTTGCTTCGGGTTCTTACATCCTCCTTCTGCTGCTCCTTTTTCTTCTTTTTATTCTCCTTCGTCACCTCCTTGACTCCTTTTCTCCGTCTTCTCTTCTTTTCTCCGCCTTCTCGTCTTTTCTCCGCCTTCTCTTCTTTTCTCCGCCTTCCCTTCTTTTCTCCGCCTTCCCTTCTTCTCCTTTTCTTCTCCTGCTTTGTCTTATTCCCTTGCTTCTTCTTATCCCCCAATTTTCTCCTCTTGCTCCTCATCCTCCTACTTCTGCTTCTTCCTTTGCTGTTATTCCTACAGCTTCTTCTTTAAACTTTGGCAGTATTCTCCACCAATCTTTCGATTATATCCATCTTTTCATTGGTTGACTGAGCTACAGAGACATGATCTTCCTTGCTCTATGACTGCACTCTCTCTTTCCTCGTGAGAAAACTCCACTTGTCCTGAAACTCTTGATGCATTCATCTTGTTCTTATATTAACGACAAGTGGTCTCTACGTTCTGTGATTCATTCATTAGTGAAATTAATTTTATAATGTATATTTTGTATTTCTCATTCTGCTGCATCTCTTCGCTATTTTGATTATGAGATCCAACTACTCCAATTATAAAGAAGAATGAAAAAATGATACCTAACCGATCATAAAATTTGCAATTGTGCAATGAAAAATGGGAGAATTAGGAGTATTTTGTTGAAACCCCCGAAACTAGTTTTGTCCATTACATATTAATTTACACCAATCTTGACATGAATTATGTATATCCATCTTGAAATTATTATAATCATTCGGGTGAACAATTAGCTTACAGGCTGTTAATGTCCCGTCGTATGAATTTAATTTCGACCGAGGAACATGGATTTCTAAAGAATATAATATTCGCCGTAGCATTGTACTCGTGGATAAATGTCAGATTTAATTAATCTTCTGCCAATTAATTTTATAATCTAGTATAGTATTCAAATATATTTGAAACAGTACTTGATGCAAAATGGGTCAAAAACTCTGAGTTGCTTAATATCACTGGGAGCACACATTATGCCAAAATAAGAAACAATCTCCAGAAATGGAGCCCAATGGTCCAATAAATATTTTAGTGTCCCAGTGATGTAACTAATATTGATACACACAAACTTCTTTAACCTCTAAGGATTCACAATTTTAAAATATGTGTGTGCTGGAGTAAATTAAATTTTCTTTCCTCGTTTCCAAGAATTTTCTGCTTTTAAATTAATCTATTAATTTCATTGTACAGGCATCTGAAACATTTTGGCATTTATAAATGTTCACCGTCCACAATATTTGTTTTGTATTAGCTTCCATTTTATGAGAAAGGTCTTTATACCGGTAATTATGTAATATCTATCAATATAAGAACATCAATTGAACACCTAACTGCCATGAACCAAATTTTCATATTCTGAACTACACGTTTTGTCTAAATATGTAACTTTAAATTGAAAAAGTGTAAGGGGGAGTTAAGCTTCGTAAATCAGGTAAAATCTTAATTGCCATTTCTTAAGTAGTTAATCTTCAGAATTTAGGTCAATCGTAAGTAGAAACCTCGTTAGTAAATGTATATGGGAAGTAGAACAACATATCATACGTTTCTCTGCCCTTTTTCTCAAACGGTACCAGTTGAATTTGTAAGAGACACATAATCACGTATGAAACACCCATACATGTTTACTCGCAGTATTATATGTACCGTCATATATTGAGTTCTGCATTGCATTCTTTTAATTTGAAACAAAATGGTTGAATGCATATACAAATTGGGATATTTATATAAGCGAAACAATGCCTGAAGTATACCTCCCACAATGCCAAGAATCATCAAACGAAATTTGGCACTCATAGAGGTTGCTTCTTTAAATAGCTACACAGCGCGTAAATTAAAACGTCATAAAATGACGCGAATTTGGCAAAGCTCTCCACATCCCGCTGAGGAGGCGGGGCCAAACGGAGCATTTGGCTCATACTCCAGACTGCGAAAGCTCGAAGTAAAATCATAATTTTTAATTTCATTACACTTAATTTTCCATGAAGAGAATGCAACCGTCATTTAAAAACGGCAACAAAGTAAAACAAACCCCAAATCTGCAGACGTGAATTTTTTTTTCTTCTTCAGATATCAATAATAAAAATAGTTTTATTGCAACAAAAATGTGTCACGAAAATCGAATACCACCGAATTTTGGGAAAAATGCAAAGTATAATGTGTACGTCTACTTATATTCACAATAATCATTTTAACAAGATTAGAGGTTTTTACCGTATGACATGTACATAATGCATTCTTAAAAAAATATTATACATGTGTTATGACAAAGTTTCGAATTATAATCATGAATAATATTTATTCATTTCATATGAATAATAAATAAGATTTATTTATCAATTCTTTATGAGCGTATTTTATTAATCAAGTATGAAATTTCTGATCTTAATGACGTACTCCTAATAAGTAATAATGCTGTGGTCAACTTCTCGAGCAAACTCGTGTTCGAGGGGAGGGAAATATGCAGTTCTTATCACGGAAAAGTGGACAGAGAGGGGAAGAAACCCGCCTAAACGTAAATAATCTCTACTACAAGCAATTCAGGCAAGGCCTTGGGTCTTACGTCATAGTGAAGCCGAAATATCGGTCGCTTGCTACCAGATGATAGCGAGCGAAATTGTCTGACTTATTTCATCCGAAAAGCATCCGAATGTTGCACCTGAAATCGTCCGAATATTCCCATAATTCCGTAGTTCATTGTTTGAAACATCTGGGAAAAGCAAACTCACGAGCGTCAACTTCTATTGCAGATGGATCGACGATTACCAAGACTACATGTAGAGCCTTAGACGTGTAATCTTGGCATTACAGTTGGCCTTCATTGTCCAGCTAATTTCGGGCAAATGGAACCGACAAAATCAAACGAAACAGATCTGTGTCCGATAGCCAATGTTTATGGATGCCGTCGGAGTGGACGTTCAGGTTCAATATGGCCATTTCCACTTACTATCACGTGTTAGAACGAATCGGGCATATCGGACGCAAACGTCCGACATCGGCCGACCAAAATTTCGGTCAAAAGTGACTCCAATGTGATCGCCGCCTTAGGCAGCAGTCACAATGGAGCGAACTTTAGCGGAAATTTCTGTCGGCCGTGTTTGTCCGACGTTTCTTAGGCGTTCAAACACGAGATAAAACGCAAATGGTCCAAGTGAACCGGAACTACCTTTTCTGATTACGTCCGAAAAATCGCCTGTCGGATGAATATCTGTTCCGTTTGATTTTATCGGTTCCTTTTGCCCGAAATTTAGCTGGAGAGTCAAGGTCATCTGTAATGCCGAGACTGCCTCCAATTCATGTATTGATGTAGTAGATGGTCTCGAGCGCGCTTTTCGTTAATATTTCAAACAATTAACTGCAGAATCAGGAGGATATTCCGACAATTGCTGGTGTATTTCGAATGAAATACGTCGGACGATTTCAGTCGCAGTCCTGTGGTAGCAAGAGACCGATATTTCGACTGCATTACGACCTCCAGTCGGCCGACAGAAATGTTCGTCAAAATCGGTTCCACTGTGACTCGCGCCTTAGTCCAGCGAGTTCGCTGAAAGAGGCCAGTGTGCGGCTCGGGGAGGGTGGGGGCGGGGGCAGGGGCAGGGGCAGGGGGCGCTGGCTGGCGGCGCCGCCGTGGCGGAGGCCGGCGCCGCCGCCCCGCGTGGGCGTCGCGACGCCGCGCCGAGACGCGTTTCGGGGTCCGCCCGACGCCGCCGCCGCCGCCGCCGCCGCCGCCGCGCCCGCGGGGGGCCCCGGGCAGGGAAATACGAACGAGCGGAGCGCGCCTCGCGATTCCATCGACAGCGAAAAATTAATGGCCCGCGAGAACGAGCTACGCACAGTGGGTGCTAACTGTCAGGGTGTGAATATTCTCCTTAGGGGTAATCTTGCAATATTTGGCAACAGTTGCCAATATTCTCCTTAGGGGACGAACCGATGAGTTGACGATTCATTGATTCATCGATTCATCGATTCACCGATTCATCGATTCACCGATTCATCGATTCACCGATTCATTTTTCCGGGCACATCAACTGCTGAACATTAGTCCCGTTAGTGTAGTTTTATCCCGGGAAGGGGTGATGATTCCTTCCTTGCTGGATGGTGAGATCCGGTGCCGGCCTACATGTGAGCATTCTGGTCTTTCCTTTCCAAGTACCTCGACTCAGTTGGCACGAGGTATAAACTCCCGACCAATCTCCTGACGTTTGCAGTACGGTAGTACATGAAGGTGTGTGTGTGTGTGTGTGTGTGTGTGTGTGTGTGTGTAAGAGGAGGAGAAGAACCACAAGACGGTCGGAAAGATCGTTTCTTTGGTCTGTTTTTTAGGATACTGTTCCGGCATTCGCCTGGAATTGATAAGAAAAGACACGGAAAACTACCGATCAGAACAACCGCCCGCTAGACTTCTCCTCCACACAGCGACAGAATGCGATATAGCGATCTAGCTCTCTAGCTAGTCTCGAAAATCCACCACCGTCGGAACTCGAACTCCAGAACCTCCCGGCCAAAGTCGCTGCAGAGACAGCGCAATGCTGGCTAAACCCAGCCCGTACAAATTGATTAGTGATACGAAATCCATTTTCGCATACCCTGCGCAGCATGAGAATGTTGTATCATTAAGGAAAAACAGTTATCATTTTCTTAGTGGCTTAAACGATTTTTCCCATTTCCCTACAATTTGTACCAATCAACATATTTTAATGAGTCCAAAACCACGTAAACGATATTATTTGTAAACGATATAATTTCAGCTCGGGAATGATACAGGTTCTGTAAAATCTGGTTTTACTTATGGACTTATCTGTCTCTTATATATTTTTATATATTTATGTATTTATTTAACGATTTATTTATTATTACGTGTGATTTTGTGGTCATATCGGACCAGTGTGCGAGTCGCCGGCGAATCTAGCGCGCCATCTTGCCTGGCTGTGCTACTCCATAAATTACTCAGGCGGCAGCGCCAAGGAAGCAGGATATGGCTGCGGGCGTCGAGGTGTTCGCACACGAGACGAAACGTACCGAGTGACGTCACACGACCTTTCAGGAGGCTGAAATTTTTGCTTTGCTCGTTTTCCATGGGGGAAAGTTGCGTCAGTTCGCGAAATGGAACTGGAGAGACGATTTAATTGCGCGAGCAACTGACCTTGAAAATATTGTTGACGGCAGTGCAACATGATTTATTGGTGAAAATAAAATATTTTTAAACAGAAAGAAAGTGTAAAATTGTATTTTGGACGAACAGTACCAATGTACTCTATTAGTTAATTAATGTAGATTGTCGCAGTTGTAAATCTTCGACAAATGCCACATTTGAATAGCCGAGTTTTCTTTATTTTAAACGTTACTAGACATTAAATTGTGAAATGCAGCAAACAATTCGTCATGTTTGATGCAATGTTCTAAAGAAATAACTTGTACATACGTATGAATAATGAACAGTACAAATAAAATAAATGAATCGTAACGTCTTAGACGATAAGAAGCTCTGAGTTACAATTCATTACAGTGCCCTTTCTTCAAAGAACTTCATTTAAATACAATGACCGAAGAATACTATTTAACGAGCTCATGCTTTTCGTTTACTTAAGCGACATTGTGTTTCTATAAGTGAATTGTCTTTTGCATTGTATTTGAATACTTCATTAATTCATGCACATTCCAGCGTACGTAGGGATAATTCGAATCCAACGCCATGATACCTTAAGAGATTTACGAGCATCAATATAAAGATGTATGCATCTAACAAGACTGAGTATATTAGTATAATTTAAAGAAGAAAGCTCCACTAAAGAGACAACCTGTAGTCACAAGGAAGCGAATTTCATACCTAAATTTAGTTTCCTGCACACCTGGGTAACACTTTCATTCAAATTTTGTTTACTTATACATGCGTTTTCGTTGAAATTTGTACTATGGGAACGACATCTACGTATTAGTAACACCTGTGACTCACATTTTACTTGTTCCAGATGTGCACTATGAGACATTCAAGAACGCAGGCAGCAACATATATGAAGTGCCGGGTTGTTCAGAATTCCAGAGTAAAGCCTACATATTTAAGTAGGGGTATGTAAAAGAAAATCCAATAGCGTGCTCTGTTTGCTTTAATAAACTGAAGGGGAAACATCATTACACTAAGTATTAGTTTTCTTTCTAACTACCAAAAATCTATTATTTCCTACACATTTAGTTGAATTTTCACTTTTAAACATGCTAATTCAGTTCCTTCTAAATCATAACATTTATGAAGAGGAATGCTGTTTCCAGGGGTGTTTATTTCATACTTCGCATGACATTCTAAAGAGGAATCCATCATGCAATGACCTAGAGTAAATAACAGAATAACTGTATTAAAAAGGAAGGGTATATATTGCAAGAAAGAACGAGTATTTGTTTAAACGAAATATGAATGTGGAATCCGAACTTTTTTCAATTTTTTTAATCAGACCAACATTTTTTTTGTAGCACGATGATGCCCGGGCCGCTGAGACATGAATGTATTATTTTCTATCACATTCAGAAGCAAACACTTATTATATTGTAAACTCGAAAACAAAATAATTTTTCTTAAAAAATATAATACAAAAACCTGTATCTTTAAATCAAATAAAAGGTGAGTACATAATGTTTCATTATATCAGTAAGGTATCTCTGATATTGTTGTATAAGGTACGAACATAACCAATCCAGAACAATGCCACGAATTCTATACGAAGATAATTGTAAGTAATATGATATGATCAATGACGTCAAAATTTTTTGAATTATCAAAAAGTATTCCAAAAGGTGCTTCGTTTTGATCCATGCATGAGGCAACATCTTAAAGAAAATGAAATATGGCTGTTTCCGTAGATTTTGTTTTTCGAAACCCATGTTGGCAATCTGAAAACTCGTCGTGTTTACAAAGAAAGGTTTCCACTCGTACGTAAAAAAAGTCTCCCTAATATTTTTGAAAAAACCGACAGAAGAGAAGTTGGCCGATAATTTTGAATTTCATTTTTAACATTTAAAAATTAAACCGTCGCAATGCTATTTAAGAGCATGTAAATTTAAAGCGAATTTGTAAAATGAATCATAGTAAGTTGTCATTTAATGAACTTCCAAAAACTCATTGTCAAACTTTGATATACTAAAAAATGTTAATTAGTGAACGTATGGAATCAGACCAAAAGGATTGAAGTGTGATTGTTTCCTGGCCCTTTGAATGTAACTTACATACAAATGATAAAATCGAGACTTTATAATTTGGGAAGGGCAAATAATTAATTCAGTGATATAAAACAGTTTTCAACATTTGTTGAACACAATATACTATAAAATTTATTGAATCCCTATAATAATTATAATTAAACTTAACTATTTTCCTCTCAGTGGTAAGCCCCAACGAAGCTGTACCCCTCGCCTCGCCTGGCACTCCATCCACTCCTTATCATTCGTTACTTGTGCCTTGGGAAGGAGCTTGCCCACTTCAACATATCTCCTATATTTCTCTCTCTAGTTCGCCAGATCGGAATCCTACCTATCAATACCCACTGAGATACCCACGGCCTGTCTAATCTGCTAGTCTATAGACTAAATGACGCCGTTCCTTGGATTCTTAGCGGAATGATTGGTGGATCAAACCGGTGGAACGTCCATCGGCAAGGGAAACGGGAGTACTCCATGAAAACCTGTCGTGAATCAGCTAAAAATCTGGCGTGAACTCCATTTGGATCGAACCCGGACACCAACAGTGGAAAACGTGCAGTCTGACCACTACGTCAAGGGCCACCCACTACAATACACCAACCACTACAATACGCCACCCATACACTATTACGTGCGACAGATGTTCACAAGTGTTTGTATCTGCGGATTAATTATTTGCCAGTCCTAAACGTGACACTTTTTAAAAAGGGAATATTTTCGTGTTTTATGGGCAACCACTTAATGGAGGTGACCGTTTCATCCGATTTCACTGTGTATCACATCTGTATTTTCCCAAAAATATCTCGCGCCATCCAAATGTCCAGCCCCCTAAGTCCCAATCTGTCGATACAGGCCGCTCCTGACGCGTTCGCACACGCGCGTGCGTCCTGGCCATTTCTCTGGGAAATCCAGCGCGAGGAGCAGCGGGAAGAGGAGGAGAAGGAAGAGGGGAGGAAGAAGAAAAGCGGGCGGTGGGCAAACAGCAAGCGCGAGTGGTCAAACAGCGCTCGCCCACCCGCCGACCACCATTCGCGGCGCGCGCCCACTCGCCCGCCCGGTCGCCCCGCAGGCCGAGCAAACACGCGGCGCGCCGACCGCGCTGCGACAATGCCGCTCCTTCGCCGGCTCGTGCGCTCTGCGGAGTCTGCCGCGCTCCTCCCGCCCAGCAACGCACGCTTTCCACACGTATATTCCATATGTGTTGTTGGCGTTGGAATGCGAATGGTAATAAAAGTTGTCATTACCTGATTATCACCGCCCTGACACCTCGTTGGAGCGGCAATTGGAAATCTTATTTTGAAAGTGACGTCACTTTATTTTCGTTCGTTTTCTTGTTTTACGTATTCATTTATTATTAAGGCGTTTCTTCATAAAGCTGTCGACTATTTTATTCAAAAGTTGCTTTTCTTCTATGTTGAACGGAATCCGAATTTAAATGCTATATTGAACAGTATTGCCATATGCTGAATGAGGGAATGAAGAGTCTGGGCTGTGCAAATTTTCCGAATGACCATGAAACCTGACAGTTGAAGTTGAACTGACCAGATGATTTCATTGGCCGAAGATATATACTAACTTCGTTTCTTTCATTCAGAAATTAGAAGATGAAAAGCAGATATGGTGGATTTTCAACCGTCGAAGAAAAATTTCGGAATTTGTGACTATCGGCGCGGATTGCGGATTGAACTTCATAGAAGCGGAAAAATGCGGAATGTGGCAACACTGATCTTAAACTATAAGGCTGAATGACAGCACATTCCCTTCCTGAAAATGTGTATTTCCTGCAGACTCTTAACTTCGGAAGTAAGCTTTTCAAATAGTAAATGTCTTCCATATAGAAATATTGTTATTGAGCAACAGTAGAATTCAATACAGCAATCCATGGACATCCGCTAATTCGCTATTCACGAGTTCCGAACATTCGCGATTAGAGAAATGCTATCGGTTTTAACATTCGCGAGTGCGTATTTTCATCGTGCTACATTTTTCTTAATGCGAACACATTTCAGTTATCAGCGCCATCTGGGAAGCGAACACGGCAAACACCGGAGCAAGTATCGCATTTTGCAAAAATTTCGAAGTTGGAATGTCAATTTACATTAATAGAAAAATACAATTGTAAAATACTAATTCAATTCAGTTGCGTCAAATTGTAGGTAAGGGTTATGTCCATATGAAAATAAAAGTAATTCAAGATCTGTGCATCTCTCATTAAAATGACCTCACTGAAAAGGAGCTTCGGGAAAGCATCAGCGGAAAAAAACCTCCTCGAACGTAGTAATGAACTAACGTAAGCGAAACTGCGTCCTGTCAAAACTGTGAATGGCGTTCTAAAACTTCAACAAGCTCTGGTGGAAAGGGCATTCGAACGTGATGCGAACATGGAAATAGCTTTGAAATTTAAGAGAGAAATAGAAGCAGCAACTCAAACATATTTGGATATTTAAAGAATGGGGAGGCTGATATTTATGATGCTGAAACAAAAAATAACAAAATCCTTTATCCAATCACTTTGAGCTTTGATATAAATTTCAAGTATTGTTTTATTTTCTCTTTGGGATGTTAATTGTGAATTCTGTTTGTAGTAGCGCTTACTCAGTACTACCGCAATTGTTTCTGATTTTTTAACAGTGTTAACCCAGTAAACTAAACCACCTTCCTTCATTAAACGATAGATTTAACATACGTAGATATGACATTCATGATAGTTTTTGGGAACCTAACTGTCGCGAATGTTGAGGAAACACTGTAATTTAAATTGTTCAAAACAATGGTCACCTCCTCCAGGAAACGGCGTGAACCAAAAAGTCGGGTTCGTTTCAAGGTCGAAGTGACTATTGCTTAGAACAGTTTAAATTATTAAGATGTCATTAAGAACATTTTCCCCCGAATGTTCTGTTTACTTGCGATTTGTTTGTGTTGATAACATTAGGCTAATTGAATATTGTACTGAGAATCACGTAAAGAGAAATCACCAGTGCTTATCCTTCTTACAAAGTAACTAAAATCTATAGATTCGATCTAGTGGCTTAAACCTTGTATTAAC
Source organism: Gryllus longicercus (assembly GCA_038098605.1). Classification (NCBI taxonomy): domain Eukaryota; kingdom Metazoa; phylum Arthropoda; class Insecta; order Orthoptera; family Gryllidae; genus Gryllus; species Gryllus longicercus. Next base: position 44,406 of record JAZDUA010001236.1, read on the forward strand.
GCTGATATGTTACATTTTTATTCTTTAAAAGATTGGTAGGTTTCCATATCTACGTCATCGATTTTACACTTGCCATATTGCAATCACAATTCGTCAACATAATGTTGGTAAAGATGATTTTTTTATTATTGCTCTACAAATAGTTCTCACTGGCGAGAAACTTACTTGAGAGTGTGGAGGGAAGATACTATCTTCAAGATAGTATTGGATTAGAAACATTTTCCTTTCTTACAAAATTCTTTCCACATTTCCATAATTGAACAATTTAATGCACTTAACAATATTATTATTATTATTATTATTATTATTATTATTATTATTATTATTATTATTAATGATGTCTGTATTTGCCGCGACAGCCTGCGAACGGGCCAGGGCCTATCGCGGCCGTGGGTAACTAGTCAACAACTCCTAGGGCAAGGAAACGGTGTGTATTATTCTGACCGTGGCTTCTTATTTACTTCCAGAGCAGATAACTTCGATCAGTGCTGCGGCAGCGACACTGCCCTAAGAATCGTGAGGACCCTTCCCCTAAGCTCCCCCTGCGCCTTTGAAAAGAAGCTAATGAACACGTGCAAGGGAACGAGAGGGAGAAAGAACATCTTCCTTATTTATATCGAAGCCCTTCTTTCATAAACGAGCTCTTTGTGTGCTTCTTAAATCACAGAGCAGGATCCCCTCACTAGCCCAATGAAGATGATGGTGCGGTGAACGTGGTCGTGATAGATGTGGTAAAATTCCTCTCACGATTTGGGGTAGAAAATACGGAAAGAGCTTCATCACAAATATTACGTGTATTGTTAACCACATTGAGCAGTGGTTTGCAATATGTAAAATGTAATTCATAGCACAAAAAATATCATGTGTACGTCATGGTTCATTACTAGTCATTAAAGAAAAAATACTATTTACGACAGAAGCGTAGTTATTACAAGGATATTTACAGTATAATTCCCTCGAATATCACATACGTTTTGAAAAATATTTCGCCAAAAAACAGGAAAAATTGCTTTGTTTTTCCCCTCTCTGATCAATTGAAGTCACTACATCATCACTACAACTCAGCTATTTCCCACTTCTTATTTTATTCTTTCTTCACTTTTTCTTTCTACAGTTGCGTTTTTGTCTGTTGTTGGTATTGTTGTTTTTTGGCTTCCAAAAGTCATGGTCTGCGGAAAAGCAACTCCGAAACTGAAATTTTTCTACATGTTCTGTAAAATACCCCTCGTTCAAAACCTCCTTCAAACGAATCCTTAGATATCGAAGGTGAAGTGAAATGGTCCTCAATAAATTAATTTTTAGGAGAGTAAATTTAAAAAATCGAAATGGAGTCTAAGCTTTTGGAGCTGCACCGGTTGAGAATGACAGGCAATCCCCGTGACTATAGTTTTCGGAAACATGTATTCTCTCCTTCGTGGAAATGAATGCAAATACTTTGGTTTTCACTGAGCTAAAAATTCAATTTACTTTCTTATTCAGTAAGTTCAGTTAATTTTAGCTGGTTAATTTCGGTACAGTTACAGCACACACCCAACGCGGGGAGTTGAAAACTGTAATGTGAATTTGTAGCTAATTAAAAGCGTATAGTTTGTAAAGCTTAGTCTCTCTCTATCTTGAACTGCTCTTCTGATCGTCCAGATACAATTAAAATTTGTTTCGAGATTTTCGATAACTCATTTTATCTTTGGATTTAAAATATAACATTTCGGTTGTATACAGTATCGTATGTAATTTTAGCTACGAAGAAGCTTATAAGAATGCGTGGTTTTAGCGTCATTTTGTTAAACTGTGAACTGTAACGAACAATCAGATACTTTGATCTCAGATTAATTCACAGAGTGTCATTAAAATGTGTTATTTTAAGTTACATTATATAATATACCATAAGCATTTTGTTTTCTGATGTATGTAACATGATGTGAAAGAGGACCTTGATAATTCAAGAAAGTAGGTAAGGCAAGTTATATTGCTATAGCTAGTTTTAAGCAGCTTAAAATGTTAACATTGTTAGCATCTGAATAAAAAGAAATATTTCTGAAAGATACATGATTTTTAAAAATTTGTAGAGCATAATAACTTCCAAATCGCAAGAAAATGCTTTCGAGAGTGGATATAGTTCTAATTATCTGAATTAGAGTGCATTGCAGATGAGATAATGCTTCAACGATATGAAGGTACAAACTCATTTTGAATAATATAGGATCGATTCATTAAAAGCCAACGACCCCGTGTCTTCATTTACTCGAACAAATGAAGGAGAAAGTTTCAATGCGACGCAATAGAGTGGAAGTGCTGAAACGAAAACCTTTTCGTCGGAGTTCCGTTTTCTGTCTCTCTCAGCTCTTTTTCCAACAAACGAAGCCCGATGGAAAGAGAAAACTCAATCTGCGACTCGCAATGTTCGAGCGTGTCGCTTGCAAAAGTAACATTTTCGTCGTAATGATCCGATTTCAGCCATTGGAGTCCGCGCAGACAGCAGCGACAGCATTCGATTTCCTGTGCGGGGAATACGGGCAGATTCGGATGCACAGTGGGCTCAAGTGATAGCACTAAACGCCATGAACACCACATACCAGCAGCTCACGTTAAAATCCATGCGAATATTTTAGAGGCGGGTGAGGGTGAATATTTTGGAATGTCATAATGCCTTACGGTTAATGTCCGGACGTCAGTGTGCAGATTTAAGTTAAAATTAAATGTGAAAATGTGTTTTTTGCAACAAAATTAATTGTGCAAGAAAATGTATTGATTCTTTGCACACTAGCTCATTCACATAATGCTGGTTTCACACACAGTTTTGCTTCTTTTTAGCACTCCTTTATTATTTATTGAGTTTTAACTTGTGTGTATACATTAGGTGTAATCGGTGAATTAATATCTAATTTAGAAAAAATGTGTTACGAGAGAAATCTGGCAGAGGATTCCCGAAGTATCTGTAATTTGGCGCAGGGCACTAATGTGACGAATTTTAACAACGAATAATTATTACGCGTGATATTATCTTGGGTATAAATGACAAATATGTCACTATCGCCTTGAATAACAAGTATCCCTCTATCACCTATCAAATACTGACCCAGAAGTTGCGAGTGCCGTCACTGTAGGCGCTAGAGTACGTCACCCAGTTTATAGAGAGAAGCAACTTTCCAAACGTATCAAAAACCGTTTCGAGTTTCTAAGTCCTTTCTCTTTCACATTCCCCCTCATCTTCTCAATAAATGCAACTCTCGAGGATATCGCCAAGAGCAATATCTGGAAGTAAGGAGTTCGCTTGAGGCCTTAAGGTTGCAAAGCCGACAACCAACACCATTTCTTCTTCTTCTTCTTGTTCTGCACTAATTTTTTAACGAAAGTATACGTTCACACATTTACAATTTAAACTAATTTTAAAAATCAAACGTACGTAAGAAAATGAAATCCGCCCTTTGGGTCTCTTTCGGCCCAGTGTGGGTCGCGCCGCGCCTCCCGCTGCGCCTTTGTTCGCGCTGCTAATGGGCAATTGATCCGCAAGAGCGCGCGCGCGCTCGGGCTCGAGCGCGGGCGACGAGCGAAGCAGCCGTAACAAGCGACGGCGCGACGCGACGGGCCAGCGTTCCTTGCGCGTCTCTGCCTCGCAAGAGACTCTACACGGAACAGCGCTCGCATGGCGCTCGTCCAAGGGCTCGCACAAAGGACACTTTTTATTTATTTTTTTTATTTTTACTTTTTATTATTATATTTCCTTTTTCCTCATATTCTTATCCATGTTCGATACATATGAAATTGTTAATTTCAAGTTATTACCGGCTGGGGTGGCTCCGGTTATCAACTCATGTCAATGCAGTGCCTCTGACCGGGAAGTCCTAGGGTTCGAGTACGAACGGTCACCGGCCGCCTGCTCGGATAAGCGGTTTCTCCGGTCAATACCAGGCGAGTGCCGGAGCAGTGTCCTAACAAACAGGCCACGGACAACGCGCGATCTATGCTAGCTCTTCCTTGTCCTATCCTCACTCCTTACTTTCACACACTTGCATGCACCCATAGTGCATGTAAGTGTTTTTAAGTGTAATGCATGTAAGTGTGGTTTACTTTCATTTAATAACTTTTCTTCTATTTTTTCGTCATAATTAGCATTTTCAGGGAGATAACTTAAAGATAAGATAAATTCATTTTTTTTACACTCAAAACGCGCCAGTAATAATATTTGAAATAAATAAAATACAAATCTGGAAGCTAAAATTACGCAGAAAACATTTCAGATTGAAAAATAAATACGTAGTTGGAGGTATCGCTTAGAAGAATTACAGAGGGTGTAGGTGTTTAGAAAATCTAAATTTAATAGACGAAAAACAAAATACAGATTTGTTACGATTGTAGAAATGAGTGTCTGAACAAGATGTTCGAGAAGAATAAAACCGAATAGTTAAAAGTTTAGTTTAATTTCAAACGGTTCCAAGCAAAGAATTTCAGTTATATGGTATTTTCATGCGATTTAATATTACATCAATACCTCATAGCATTTATTGAAAATAACTCATGTTGAAATATAAAATTGAAGCTGTCATGGAAGCGTGAAGTGGATAAAAGTAAAAAATGTTTAACGATATTTTTAGAAAAACTATTATACCTTCATTATCTTTTCTATTTTTGAGTAAGTTTTGTTAGAGGTTAACTTTTAAAATGAGCAAAATGAAATGTCATGCGTGTAACTAAAATTATCTCTGCGTTTCACTTCTAAAGAAATTTTCTTCTAATTGCTTTTCTTCTTTCTTTCTTTTTTTTTTTGTTTGAAACTAATTTATAACTATTCCGTGATATTAAATGTTTTTAAAACAGAAATTCGTATAGGGTTTTTGTTATTCTGTTTTCAGTATTAATTTTGCAATTTTATTGTGACCAGGTAAATTAGCAAATCCGGATCGGAAGCGAAGAAACAGATCGTGTATGTGGTGAAAACATAATGAATGGAGAAGGTACTCGAGAAAATAGCCGACTTGGTATGTCTAAGGAGTCTGCAAATATAATATGATTCACAACATATATGATTCGTGAGCATGATTCATTGTTTTCGGCTAATATTCAAAAAATAATCCTACAGAGAACTTATTTTTGTGTAGAAGAAACAGCTGTTAAAATGATTATGAAGGAGTTCTATAAACAAATAAAAATTGAAAAAATAATATAAGGTACATCTGACAACATATTCGTATGTGGTAGAGAATTATTTTACTCGTATCGACTTCATGATTATTTTCCCTGCACTGAACATTTTTTGCAGTACCTTATTTCACAAGTGAAGGTTTTAAGAAGCCACACTCATTAATTAGATGTAACACGTTTCATTCAATGCATTGTTGTTCTTAAAGGAGATAAATTGAATATATCAATATAACGCAAACCAAATGTTACGTTAAACCATATATAAAAGTCCTGAAACCGGCGTATTACTCGAAACAATAAAAAAAAAAAGAACTACTTATGTGTCTGGATTAAAGTGTAGCGTGTGCTATGCACATGTGCACAAGGTTGTAGTACCATTGAAATACAAAATAAATGAAACGGATATAAATGATGTGGTTACGCTCTATCTAATTTTGGAAAAATTGTAGTTTGAAAGCAGGTGTTGTTTTATTTGGTGATATCACCTTTATGCGGCGACTGCAGGTCGTTTCCAGAGAGGTAGCTTCCCGCCGTTAGCGGTATGCTGCAGTGCCCGACAACCGCGTTTCGCCGCAAACGGCATGCCGCCTATGCGACGCCACAGTGGGGTAGCATCCAAAAAGACAGGCCAAAATATAAAAGCCCAGCTGGATTTGCACTAAATTCGATATTATTTTACTTTTTTTAACTATTTAGAAATCAAATTTGCTAGAACAAAAATGGTGGGCTACGAAAGTCATGGGTGAAACATTAGTGGTTGTTTATAAGGTTATTGATTTTGAATCTAGACACAAATATTTTTTTAATAATAAAATATGTAGTTTAATAAGGCCAAATACACGAATCAATTTCAACAATATCACAATTTTGTATAGAGGAGTTTCCTCATGCACCAGTTGCACATTTCATTCACTGGTTGAAAATCAATCATTAAAACAGCAAAAAAGCACATTATTATGCTTAATACATTCAGTTAAAGTTTTGTAATCTCGAAATAAAATTAACAAGGCGATATTTCGGAGCTTATCAAAAATATATTTCTGAAAGTGGTTGAAGGATAAGACACCAAAATAATTTTAAGTGATAAATTGCAAACTCGCATTTTTCAACTGATATTCGCATTTTCCAAATTATTATTAAATTTCGCTGAACAATCCTTCTCATTTTAAAAGAAAGGATTTCCCTAGTTTCGTGTTTGCATTATTTTTATCGCCAGAAAGGTAACGTATAGAATGAACGATGAAGCATTCGCATGTTTCTGCCTTCCTTTTGCTAGCAGACTCCAATCAATCCCTCATCAGAATTAATTTTTGCGGTTAATTCTTTCAATCATATCACACCATCAAGGGCAAGGTTCTTTCTGAAATGTTTGGCGAAAAGGTTTGGACATGTTTGAACTCCTTATTGTCAGATCCACAATATACTACAACAGTTTTCTTCGAACAAGATTTGTAGTATACAGAAAACCGCCTGTGAATAAAATGACATAGTTGGTCTCTGTACATAAGTTGGTAAGTGCAACGCATACGTTTAGGGTCTTACCAACGTACGCCCAGACACTACAGAAATTAGGTTTTTAAGTATCATCGTAGGACATCTCCAAACATTCAAAATACTTTCCTTTAAAATTTTCTCGAAGTTACATTCGAGCCTTGTCATTCAAAGGCCAAAATATGTCTGCAAATTCAATCCTTCAATAGAAAGATTGATAACAACACTGCATTTTGGGTGAACGACTGTATTGTGCGTTTCAAACGCATGCCGGCTTTTGGCCCTGAAAACAAATGATTCGGCCCCACAGCATCCGTACGCGTTGTTTGAGCGCGCGCGAACCACATCATACCGCGCTGACCGCAGCGAGAGCGTTTAGCCGCGCCGGCCGATGTTTTCCGATAGGCAGATACTCTCGCTCGGGCGGCGGATTCCAGGCGCGGCCTTCACACCCCGCGGCGGGAGGTGGGCCGCTTTTTGTCAGGGGGGCAGGGAGCGCGGGCGGGGGAGGGGGAAGGGGTGCGCGCCATAAGGCACTGGGCGCGGACAAAGAACCGACAGCGGCGGCGGCGGAGGCGGTGGAGGTGCGGCGGCATGCTTTGGTGACGTCTGAGGGCGGCGGCGGAGGCGGCGGAGGTGGCGGCGGAGGTAGAGGCAGTGGCGGTGGCGGAGGCGGAGGCGGAGGCGGAGGCGGAGGCGGAGGCGGAGGCGGTGGCGGTGGCGGAGGCGGAGGCGGTGGCGGTGGCGGTGGCGGTGGCGGTGGCGGTGGCGGTGGCGGTGGCGGTGGCGGTGGCGATGGCGGTGGCGGTGGCGGCGGCGACGGTGGCGTAGGGGGAAGAGGAGGAGGAAGAGAAGGCAGCGTCGGAGGCGGTGTGAAGGCGGCTTGTGAAGGCGGCTTTTGAAGGCGTTCATCGGACACCCGCGTGGCGACGAAGGTGTGGACGCGTACAGCCGTGTGAAGAGGGGGCGGGGCGGGGCGGAGGATGACAAGGGCGGAGGTGCGGGACGCCGACACACCGGAGCCTGCTCCCAGTACGAGCTGTCGCTGTGGGAAGGATCAAGGGAAAGAATGTACTCTGGGACCGGGCAACAGAGCTGATAAGCGCAGGCAGTGGTGACGGGGTGAAGAGAATGGGAGAGGGGAAGACGGACGGTGATGCGAATGGAGGTAGACGGAAGCAGTAAAAATGATTCACCGGGAACGGAGGAAGACGACCCGGAAAGGTGGAGACGTGAGGTGCTGATGATGGGAGCCAATGAGGAAGGTGAGAGAGGAGATAAAAGACGGCAATATGGAGGCAGACGGAACGGAAGGCAGAAGTTGAGAGTCTTCTCTGGAGAAGGTAGTTGAGGGAAGTTGTTGGGAGTGAGGTTTACGTTGACGGAAAGAGAAGGTTATGTAAACAGCCGGCGTGCAATGGTAGGATTGCAAAGGAGCGATGTAAATGGTGTTGGCGGGGTTGCCGAGGATGACGCTGGCAACAAGGAAAGGTGGAGCGTGCACCGGGCGGCGAGGGTGGGACGGGGGCGGAGGGCGCGGCGTGCCGCGGGCGTGAAGCGGAGGCGGACCGCCTGTCTTCGCAGCACGCCCCGCTATTACTGCGTCTCCCCCCTCTCACCTCTCACGGAGTCCCAGACGCGGCGCGCCGGCGGCGGAGGCGGAGGCGGTGGGCGGCGGGCGGCGGGCAGCGGGCGGCGGCGGCACCCGCTGCCCAATCGACACCGGCAATCATTCGGCAGGAGAGGGCGGCGCAGCGAGGAACCCGTGTTTAAAGCCACTTATGAGCTTCATATGGCCGCAACAATCGAAAGAGGAGGGGCCTGCGGTGACAGTTCCACGCGAGGCGGAATGCCAGAAATCGTTTCGTTGTTGCGGTCGGACGCGGCAGATTATTTTTGATATCGCTGGACAATAAAATAAGAATAGGAGGACAGGCGATTGTCTCTGAATGTCTTTGTGTAATAGCCCGAGGCTTGCGGAATGGCGAGAATTATTTGATAGTAGGAGAATTACCAACGGTCGTAATCTGTTAAATAAGCGGCTGTTATGTGGTGAGTAAATTTCTTATATCTCTGCGGAGATATCTGCAATGATTTGAGATGTAATCGAGTAATTATGCGTTTTAAAAAATGTTTTTTACTGTATTGCGGGCTTCGTAATAGGAAAACATCACAAAAGGAAATTGTATAAAATCACAGATAAAATTCAACAACCTCAGAATCAAGAGCATTACAAAGAATTGAAGAGTAAAATATTTGACATATAATTTGATTTTATAACAAAGGAAATATTCAGTGCAATGGTTTTTGTCTATGTAGATAACTAGGTGTTTTACATACTCGTGTCATTTCAGAATCAATTAATTCTTATGATTTTTAATTTGGTTTAAAATTGTTAAAACATAATTTCATTGTTCTTTATCTAGTAGTCTGTTAAATTTAAAAGATTTTTCTTGTGAATATTTTTTCTGCTATTACTGTAAAAGTGTTCTAATATTTTTCTTCGAAAACAATCACATTGTCTGATTTTCTGTGATTTTGAAGAAAAGGATCAGAATATCTTTGTAATGGTAACGAAAGAACATATTCCTTAATATTTTTCTCAGGTCCTCTGAAACAAGGTTTCTCTGAGCCTCACTGATTTCCGGTTAGACGTGTTTTCCAGTTCTTAAGTATTTTGATTAGTTATACTTATTCTTCCACTACCTTCATCACTGCTGAATATACATCGAAAAAGAGAAGAAATTACGGGTTATGTATTGGAAGTGTTGCACGCGGGTTTCAGGCGCTTTTGCGTGCTGCAAACTTTCGCCACAACTTCACTTTCAGAGAACCCCGCTACTCAAACCTGCGGCGCCATACACACACATTCCCCTGGTAACAGCTTTCCCCAAACTTTCATAAGCAATATATTCCGAAGTTCATTAAACAAGCGTCGCATATTTCGAGGGTTAAAGGGGGTAGTAATGGGACATATATTGAAAAAAGTAGATGCAAAGGAGAGCGAATTTGCATAGTAAACTTCCCAGGCCCATGAATACGAAATACAAAGAAGTGGGGAAAGGAATGAAAACCCCTATTCAGGAAGATGCGTTTAGATGTAGTAAAATGTGTCGCGTACGGCTAGGTACTTCCAAAATAAAAACTGCCGTTTTCAGAGCTTGTCAGTGAGATTGATTCGAACTCGTCGGCCGACAGAGATTTATCTTCGAAATACCAGACAGAATCGATTCATGTGACGGCATGCAAACGGCTCTTGAAAAGCAAGGAAGATGACACTGAGAATATCAATGCTGGTTGTCTGAGTGCAGTTATTTAATCCTAGAAATATCGCGTTGGAATTGAAATGAAATTTACCTGCCATCGGTGCCTGACACTATTATATCGACCGGGAATTTTTTACTATTACTCCTTACGTTACATAAAATGTTTTATTTCAAGCAACATTAAATAATTTTACAATTATTTACTCTTTCGACAATATACTAAAAACAGCAAAGTTCCACTGGAACTAAATACTCAATTGTATAATTTTCAAGAAGAAAGTACAAAGAGGGAAAAACTATGGAAGTTTTATCATCTACCATTGTTACGTAATTATAAGCAGAAATCTTCTAATAATGTGAATTGAAAACTGAAGAAAACATCATTGAGGTAAATTCTAGTATTATTCTGGTATAACTCTGGTAAAATCATTGAAATACTAATACGCGTAAACGTCTGGTAAAATTCTTAGCACTGGCGAGCAATTAGTTGGGGATTTAGGTAGCTGTTTGTGACCAAGGATGAAATCCCTCCGAGGGCCTCTCCTCCCTGTTCCTGCCATCGATCGCGCATTGGAGCACCTACGCCTCCTCCATTCACCACACGAATGCGGTCCCTTAACAGGCGCCGTGGGCGCCATTGGGAACCTGTTGTGGTCTAGGTTAACCTATTGGCCGAAATGCACAGTAATTAATTAACCTATCGGCAAATTCGCGTCGTCTGTTGTGGTACAGCTTAATCCATAATCCTCAATCCGATGAACATGGTATGTTTGCTTCTGACAAGAGAACTAAGCTTAGCGAAATGTAGTTAAATATTGCTCCAAATTACTAAATAATAAACCCCTGCTCGTGATATGACATTATAACTATTGAGAAATTAGTGAAGTGAAGAAAAAATAAATAGCAACGTATTTCTATCTTTGAAAAAAATATTTTTCTTTCTCTAAACATGTCTTCATAGACTGCTTTTACGTATTTCACTATATCTAAAAACAAAATTACATGATTTTCGAAGTAACGATATTTATATTTACAAACTACGTACTAAAATATACTTAAAAACATCAAAACAACTAGCATTTGGATTCAAAACGAAGATAATTGAATTATTATACATTTTTACCTCAATGAAAATAATATTTACATTTACTTCATTCCATTGCCGGAGACGAGGTCATTCTTTTTGTAAGTGGTGTCACCATTTCCATCAGAAACACAATTAAAATGGTTCTTCACGTAATGTTTCCCGAAGCCAGGTAATCAACTGCAGATTTTTGCCACTAACCCTCATCGAGGCCCTCGAGAAAGAATCGACTTACTGCAGCCAGAACATGTAGAACGATATTTTGAACAACTATCTAGCCCACTGAACTTTAGAAACAGAATAGTTGAAGGAACATTGATGTTCAGAAACAAAATAAGAGGCCATCTCAGCATCCCATCAAAGGATCATGGAAACTGGACGCAAAAACTGATCGAGATAGGGGGGGGTATTGACCCAGAATCAGAGATACTTGTTGTAGGAATATTTAGCATTTTAGAATGATACGGTCTAAATGATAATTAATAAATTAAATGACATTGTTAAAATGAATATTAGTTTCCCTTTTCATGCTCGGGGTAGTGTATAATTGAATAGAAAGTTAAGTAGGAGAAAGGGATTTTCTTGGCACTTAAACATGTGAATCGATTTTAATCGTTTAATGTCATCTGGCGAAGTGTTGAAGAGAACATTTTAAACGGGAACTTGATGCGAACATAATGCTTTCGGCAAATGTGTCGGGGGAGGAAGGCTAATAGAGCTTCAGCCCTTCCCCAAATGTTAATGATGCATATTAAAAAATATAACTTTTACAAAATTTCTATACTAATCTATTCAATACATTAGTAGTTAATGTTACAAATATTGGTTATATGTCAAAAATTAAAAGTACTTTTATTTTCAGCATAAATTAAAAATTATTTGTAATAAAACATGTCGGATGAACGCTATTCCTTAAGCCACGCCCCCACCCAACCCTCCCACGGGCAAAATGTCTGGATGCGCTTCTGGTGTTTGGTGAGTGGATATATTTATTGCTAAAGTACTCTGTGCAGAAGAGAACGTATGAATGTACAGAAACCTACTTTTAAAATAATGTCGATAAGTATGTACTTTCATTATAATACAATAAAAATATTCTTAACAGATTTAAAAAATTTATGAGGCTTACGGCGCATTACACTCAGAATAAATGTTATACACTTGTAGAGTAGATAGAAGGGTCGAAATTAATGTTTTGCCAATTAATATATAGTGGTAAATTTTATGTAAAGCAGTTACACATTTGTCTCTTCTCTTGATTTTTAGGCAACATCATGTTGCATAGAAGCTTACGTTATTAAGAGTTAAGAAAATTTCATGTACCTGCCGAAAGTCAGTGCATACGCTGTTGCCTAAAATTTAGTGACAACGTCACAATATAAATACAAATAACTCCGTTACGTGCAATTTCCCGCTATATTCTTATTGGGGGAAAGTGATCAATTCCGACCCCTTTACATTACCTTAACATCTTGAGACACCTGTAAACAGTGACAATACCGACCGGGTAGGATGGCTCAGGGCGTCAATTGTTGTCACTGCAGTGTCTCTGATCGCGAAGTCCTAGTTAAAACATGCACCACATCTACGGGATTAATGACCCTAGCAGATGACGTTCTCGGAACCACTAATCAATCAATCAGTGATTGATTGATTGATTAGTGACTTGAACTGAATGATGACAACGTGTCAATATTGAAAAAAGAAGTGCGATGTTTCCCTCTCCCTTCGTCAAGGGCTCGCGAATGTGCTGAACTCACACTACACTACCGTTTTCCCCAAACTGTCCCAGATCGAGCAGTAATTTGGCGCCATGTATTCGCGCCGCGCAGTGCTCCCGGGGCCGAGTCGCGGGGCTTCGTCGGGGTCACCTGAGTGGGGGCGACGGGTCAGTGCGGGGGCGTCGGGGCAGGGAGGTCCCTCGCTGCGCGCTCCATCGCTCACGTCAACAGGTGGCGACCGAGTGAACGCAGAGGCCTCGGGCTCCCGAGGGACGGTGCCACCTCTGCCCCCCCCGCCTCCGCCCTCCACCGCCGTCCCCCCCGCCCCGCCCTGCCGCCCCCGCCGCCCCCGGCCCCTGCCGCCTCCGCCGTCCCGCCGTCCCGCCGTCCCGCCGTCCCGCCGTCCCGCCGTCCCCGCCGTCCCCGCCTCCCCTGCCGCCCTCCACCGCCCCCGCAACCCCCGCCGCCCCCGCTGCCCCTGCCGCCCCCTCCGCCCCCGCCGTCACGCCGACCCGCCGTAACGCCGTCCCCACCGCCCCCGCCGCCTCCGCCGTCCCGCCTTCCCCGCCTTCCCCGCCGCCCTCCACCGCGCCTGCCGCCCTCCAGCGCCCCCCTCACCCCCGCCACCCCCCATCCCCGCCGCTCCCGCACCAACCACTATGATCGGCTGTTCTAGCTCAGAAGACAATGCCGCGGACTCTGCAGCGTCGACCGGAAGGTCCTAGGGGTCAAGTCCCGATGGTGGATTTTCGCCAGATAGATAGCAGGTTCGAATTCAACCAGTCTTGGAATGATCTTTTGCGGTCGGGTGCTCTGAGCAGTAGTTTTCCGTGTTTTATCCGATCAAAGCCAGACCAACGCCAGAGCAGTTACCTAGCAAACGAGCCACGGACCGCACGCGATCTTTCCTTCTTCTTCCTTGTTATACTCTCACTCTTACATACACGCATTTACATGCCCTTCACTATCACACATTTGTGAGATCAGTCGAAAACTCGGCGGTCGTTGGCCCCTCAGGAGGAGATAACTGAATGTGGGCAGTTCCTGAAGCTTGCGTGGAGACTCGGCCACGTATCTCAAGTTCCAGGGGATGAAAAACATCTCTACCTTCCGGTGTGTAACCAGCACTACACTTTCGAGACTAATGACCAAGAAGTTGATGCGATCGGAAGCAATACTCAGCCCCCCTCCAGCCACTCGACCCTCTGAGTCGATGGGCCTCGATGGGCCGTGCCCGTCGACAGATTGGCCTGGGTCGGCGCTTGCCTCCCCCGGGGCCCGAACGGCGACCGCTGTCAGAAGTCGCCGCGCCGTCAGCCGCTCTCCCTGGAGGGCGCTGCCGTGGGGGAGCCGTGTTATGCGAGGCGATCGTGGAACCGAGGAAACAGCGAGGCGAAACCTTATCGACAGTGCACTTCTCCACAAGAGTTCTCAATTTTGATTGATACCGTATCGCCTCAACGATTACTTTTACGTTCGCAGTCTCAGTCTGCAGTTCGCAGTCTCCCTACAGTATTCTTTTTTATATTGCATAAAGAACCTCGTTTTATAAAACCCGTTAAGGAAAGATGGCGGTTTTTGTGAACTTTATAACAAGCAAACGTCACAAAAACTCGTAACTATAATATGGCTGAATATGAAATTGTTTCTCGGGTGTCACAAAAGAAATTTCAAATTTACTACGAATAGCGCAGCAATGTGAAGAGTTCGCTATGAAGAAATAATTTAGTAGATGCACATGCAACCCGCAACACATTGCACAATTCTAAATCGACCTCCCTGACCTTACCGTCAGTTTGCGAGATCCTCCCCAACAGATGTTTCCCACCAGCGAAGAACCGCCCCAGCCGGGAGAAGGTGTAAGCTCCCGATGTGTGTGATAGTATAGGCGGAGGAAGGAAAGATCGCGTACGGACCGTGGCCCGTTTGTTAAAGTACTGCTGCGACATTCGCCTGGTATTGATCGAAAAAAAAAAAAAAACACGGAAAACTACTTTGCAGTCGGCTGCTAAAATTCTCCTCCAGACAACGGCTGAATTCGATCTAGTTAGTGTCGATTCTACCACCACTAGGAATCAAACCCTAGAACCTACCTGTCATAGCAACCGCAGTAACAAAAATGAACCACCTAAGTCGGTAGAAGATGAGGTCACCTCATGTAGTGCGCTGTAAAACCGATCCGCGAGTTCTACGACCTCAGGCAAACACGAAGCGATTTCGAACTCGTCGATGCCTTCGATTCCGTGTGCAGCGCCCGCCAGCGTCGGACGCCGCGGAATTTCGCAGCCGCCGCCGGGGAGGAGATGGGCGCATGATATTCGCCGCCGAAGTGAGTTTCACGAGCCAGTAACTTGGGTAACAATTTAACGACGTTGCGCCCTGGGCCGCGCTCGTTTTGCTCGCTGGGGCGCGCACTTTCCATCACCCGATCATCGCCTCTCGCATTTCCATCGCCCGATCATCGCCCCGCCCCGTCCGCCTCGCACAGATTTTGCAACTCGATGAGACGGTGGCTTTCTACGGTGGCATTGTAGCTGCGATGTGGTAGAGGAGACTTAGAACCTTTCGCTAGGCAAACGTTTTCCGAACTAAATGAACTTACTTGTTTAAAACAAAAATTTGATAAGTAATTATTTTTAAAATATTGTACATTCCTATTCACAACATTACGACTATTTTAAATGAAATACTATACTTATACACAATACTTGAAAAATTGAATATACTTAAAATAATGAATTATTATTTAATGTAGAATTGCAAACGAATCTTTAAACATTGTCTTCGAGAAAAACATTGTTCGCTAGATATTTTTACCACTTTCATAGAAATGCGTGGGATATGGAAGTTGTCGTAATTGGCTGCAACGAGATATGTTCCTGGTTACATGGAGTAAATCACACGGTGTTCCGAACTTTATTTTCTCTTGAAGTAAAACTGTTTTATACAGAGACTCACACCTGGGCATTTGACCTACATCCTTTGACAATGTTCTGCTTAGGTAAGTTATTGATATTGACAATGGAATGAACTTATAGCTTATAAAAAAGCCTAAGGTTAAAAAGAACATATTTTCCCAACATTTACATAACACATTTCACTATCTCCGTATCTACAAAATCTCATTTCGGAGGAACTTTGATAAATATCGTTCTTTAAAATTATTACAGAATACCTACTGCTTTTACTAGAAAAATAAAAAATAAATACTTTTACTGAATAAGTACAGTATATGTTGTACCTCAGAAGCCGCTTATTTGTTGACGATTAACCGATGTTATTGAACTTTCTCAACTTACCATTTTGAATTCCAATGAGAAAATAATAATATTCCGTTCGTCCTCTGCATGATCGATTGTTACAGACTCAGGGCACATCTCTAGAAGGGAAATTAATCCATTAAATGTAGTTCATGTTTTTGCTCGTCACGAGGCGGTGGTCTTCCCCCGCTGTATGACGAGATCTGGCGCCGACATAACGTTCGCTAGCGGAGTTTCCTTAACCAGGTATCTCACCAGCGGGACACCGCTCTAGTCAGAACAAACTCTAACTCCCAAATGGTCACCCCGACATATGTGGCACTGGTAGTGCAGGTAAGTAAACGTGTTTAAGAAGTAATGGACGAGAATAGGACAAGGGCGAGGAAGGAAAGATCGCGTGGCCCGTTTGTTAGGGTACTGCTACCGGTTGCTGGAATTCTCCTCCAGACGGCAACTGATCTCGACCTGGCTGACTCGTCCCCCGGAGGCAGCGGTGCACCGCTTCACGAGAAGAGAGCAGAGGCCGACGCCCACGTAGATCCCGAGCAGATCGTTGCTCGTACGCACGTGCATTCCCCACACGGCCGGGGCCCGCTCACGCGCCGACCTCCGCCCAGCCCCGATAGGCGCAGGCTTCGTGTTGGCGTGCCCTGCCGCCCGACAAGCTGTAATTCTTGTTCTGGAAATCCGACACGCGCTTCTCCTGTTGCGGCGGGGAGGAGCTGGATGCCGCGGCGGCGGCGGCGGCGTTGGGTGCGGAGGCGAAGGCGAAGCCCTGGATGAAGGTGAAGGTGAAGGTGAAGGAGGAGGAGGAGGGAAAGCAGCGGAGGTAGAGGCGGTGGCCGTAATGTGTGGGTGGAGACAGAGTTGGTTTGGAGCTCTTGCCCAACGTTGTGGTGGAAATGGCGGCGGCGGGGACTGGCGGGAGCGTAGGCGGGGATGGTGGTGGGGACGGTGGTGGGGACTGTGGTGGGGACGGTGGCGATGGTGGAAGCAGAGGTGATGGCGGTGGCATCAGCACTGGAGGTGGCAGAGGAAGAGATGGAGGCGGTGGCCGATAGGAGTTGTGATGGCGTTGGCAGAGGAGGTGGCAGAATTGATGGGAATGACAGAGGAAGAAAGGAAGGACCAAATAGTTGTTCTGCTGCAGTGCATGTCTCTGTTTTAGAGACTCTTCACGCTGGGAAGATGTTACCGGTTAATAATTCCATAGTTGTAGACTCCCCTCCCCCGTACAGGGACGGGGATCGGGAATATGGGTGGTTCAGAGAAGCGTTATTTTGTTGAGATAAGATGAGTTTGACAGAGGTGTTGGCGATAGCGGAGACGTTCGCAGTGGCAGAGGAGGTGGAAGTGCCGACCGCGAAGGAGATGACAGAAACTACGGCAGTGGCAGACGAAGTGGTATTGACAATGGCAAAGGCGATGGCGGTGGAAGAGGCGGTGGCGGTGGTAGCAGCGATGTAGGTGGCCGATGAGGAAGTAAAAGCGGTGACAGTGGAAGTGGCCGAGACGGTGGCCGAGACGGTGGCCGAGACGGTGACCGAGACGGTGACCGAGACGGTGACCGAGACGGTGACCGAGACGGTGGCCGAGACGGTGGCCGAGACGGTGGCCGAGACGGTGGCCGAGACGGTGGCCGAGACGGTGGCCGAGACGGTGGCCGAGACGGTGACCGAGACGGTGACCGAGACGGTGACCGAGACGGTGACCGAGACGGTGACCGAGACGGTGACCGAGACGGTGACCGAGACGGTGACCGAGACGATGGCCGAGAGCGGGGTCGAGAGCGTTGGAGGTGGCGATGGTGCTGGCGACATCGGTAGCGGAGGCGAGGCGCTACAAGAGTTGTTCATGGAGATGCAGCAGCGGAAGGCGACGGTGGCGGCGCAACGTGGATATATATGGTAGTATCGCTGGGTACAGAGGCAACAATGGTGACAATACGTACAACGTGAATGTGTATTCAGCCTTGAGTGTGGATATAGAGGTGAAGGTGAACCCGAAGGTAGCGGAGGAAACCTAGTTGAGGTGTCGACTAGAGACGCAACATCGATAACAAAACATTTTTTTTAGTAAACATCCATGTTCAAACGAAAACATAGATGTTAAAAATAGACTAAAACAATGATGTTTTAGGACTTTAAAAGCTTCTAACATTGAAATTTCTGGGTATTACATTACATCCGTGGGCAATAACGTTTAATTAGAGTATTCGTGTTTATCAATTCGACGAATAAGAGTACAAGAAGGAGGGAAAGACCTTACGTCCACAGAGCATTTGTTGACCATTTCTCAATGTGCGAAATGAATATAAAGAATGTGGAGATGATCGCGGGCGCGAGTTTTGTCGAGGAAGGGAATAGCATACAAACAGCAACCCTTGAGTCGAACACATGATCTAACAGTGTTACCATAAGCTATTATTTCACATTTTAACTTTAACAGTTTTGTGATCATAGGAATTTGTCATTCAGAAACAAAAAAATCGGAAAAGAAAAAAAACAACGATCACAATACATAGATGTTAATAAACATCGGCGTTAATGCATCGATGTTTAAAACATCGATGTTTTAAAAACAATGACATCGACATTACATCCACAGTGTCGACGGTCAGAGCGGGCAAAAAGGCAGAGAGGAACATACAGCGATGAAGTGTCAGAGACTGCGCCGGAGGCGGCAGTGGTGATGGTGAGACATCAGCGGAGGCGGTGGTGTGGTGGTGGTAGCACGTGGATGTGATGCGAGGCGGAGGGCAAAGAGAAGACAGAAACTGCGACGGCTGCCTCCGTGGGCGTGGGGCGTGTCAGGCGTCGAAGGCGGTGTCAGCTGGCATCACCGCCTCAGCCGCACCGCGAGGCGGTCTTCGCTTACACCCCTACACACGCTCTCGGATTCCATTCTGACGACTCCTTTCAAAGCTGCTGAGGTTAGGAGTACCTCGGTAAGATGAGAACACAATGGACAGAAGAATTTGGGTTGTCTTCGGTGCTTGATTTACTCAACCGAAAGAAATATGCGTTTCAGAACCATTGTTGAAATTAATATATTTTAAGAATCCTCCTCTTTAATGGCAGAAATATTATATTAGTATATTTTATAATAATTTTATTATAAACGTAATTATTTTAAATTGTTTACATTACTTTTTTACCATGGTATATCTCTGTTTATGTGTACAGGACAGACTAATAGTAATATTAATTTCACGTTTAACTTAATTGCTAAAAACTTGATAAAAAATTATGGTTTGATGAAACTGTTACTACATTCACCATCATATGAGAGAAAAGAAACGTTTTTAACACGTGGTGTTGTATTCTTTCTAGTAGATTGGATTTGCTTGTGGGCTGAGTGTCTGGGTAGGGATTCTCCTTGGGAATGGAACACGTTATCTATCCTGAATAGCCCACATATCACGTAAATTTTGACGAAAAGCTGGGAACTTAATTACTGAATACAAATTAAAATTCACTTATTTCGAAAATATGTACTCTATATATGTCATCGATATTTAAATTACATGAAATATATGAGTACACGACATAATACTAAATAATTGAAATAAATTTTAATGTGTTTGATAATAGCGTTTCACAACAGGCATACCTGTTCTATAAAAAAATTCTAACGACAATGATCTGTAAAAATGTTATGCCAGCGTGATTATGTTATAATAAAATGAAATTTGAAATTCGAATTACAAAATAGGTAATATATGATGTTAAAATAACGCTTTGATCCATCATACCACTTAAGTACAGCCACAATGCAACATAAGGTTGAGGTATGTATGTGGTTTTACAACAGATCATACCATCTTCAATTATTTGTAAAGACTACGTATTACAATAGGTGTTCTACTAAATTGTGGAAACTTAAAAATGAAAATAAAAAATTGAATTTTTTCAAATTCAAGTTTTCAATAAAAATCGCAATGAAAATTACCACAATTTAAAGAAAAAACGAACAGACACATTTTAGACATTCTTGTTTGGCTGTTTTTGAAAATTTGCCAAAATTTGTCAAAATTACACTCAGAACTAATATTTTGACAAATTAATACGTTATAATTTAAAGATATTATTACGAGGAATAAACATTAAGAAAATAAAATTTCTAGCTTCATTACTGAAAGGTGCGAAAAATACTTGAAATTTTGTGATTTTGTAATATAAAGGGATTTAAGGAAAATCGGTGTTGCGAACTTTTTATTAGCTGGAATTGTCCGAATAGTTCAAAACAATATTAAAGAAAACATTTAGAACCATTTTTTAGAAAACATGGAAATATTTTAGGGGCTGCAAGTAAAGCAACTGAAATAGTTTTTTTTAAATTCTCAGAACCTCGAGTAGAGATTCATAGAGACATATCGACTTTCGACAAAATCTCATTGAACTGTGTCTTCTGTGTCTACGTTTACATCTTATGAACTGTTTAGATCAACTATTGTTCACAGAAAGACAAATAGACGTTTTTGAAAAAAAGGAGAAAACAAACTTTTTTGTAACAGGGACCCCAAGAACAAGTATTACCCTCAAAATATCGACATTAATTTTTCGCGTTGCTTAACATTTTTTACCACGTTTTCTCAAGGATAAAATTATATCACATAAATTAGACATTTAGATCGCATTTCCTTTTCAATATTGAAGTATCTAATCTTGGACACAATGTTAACAAAAAACAAAACAAAAGAAAAAAAGTAAGCGAAATCGTAGAAACTGAGCAATATTTGAGAATTCAAAGTCATAGATTCAAATGACGAATTGCTACATCACTTTCGGCTGAAATCGAATTCAATCAGAAAGTACTGGAGAGATGCTCAAGGTTTCTAATCGTATTTACAATATCACACTAATTAAATAGCCATTTTCTACTCAACAATGATTTTCTGAACCGGCATCAATATTTCACTATGTCGCGCTCTGACGAATGGTAACGAATTTAACAGAACACGTGTATTTTATTCATGATTCCGCAATTTCGTGCCGTTTAAATCAGTTCTGAACAAATTCGGGAGCCTCTTTCTCTGAGAGACCTTAAATAAACTCCATTAAATTCAATGGAGATCCTCCTCTGCATACGAATAACAGTAACAGCATTTGGATCTGTTCGAGAAAATTTTATGCCGAAACTCCTCGAAGATTCCAGACCATTTGGTAGGCTGGAGATAACGGAGTCAATATACCAGGAGAAAAAGGGGGAGACGCAGGAATGCCTAGCTTTCGTAAATTTTCGCAACGTGAGAAAAATACAAAACAGTAAAACGACCATAGAAAGAGTTTTGTATTCCCAGAATAAATACTACAATAATTAAGGAATTAATGGAAAATAAATGAGTGAACGAATTTTATCTAATACCTTTTACATATCCTTGTGGACATCTCTAGTTACAACGAATGTACTGCTTGAATACAACTAAAACTAAAACTAACTAAACTTTTTCTTCCCCTCAAGGCCCAGCTTCGACGAAGCTTTACCCCTTCGGCGTGGATAGTTCTTTACATAAATTTAACATTTTTAGAAACATCTCTTTGCCATTATCCACCCTTTCCCAGAGTGAATATACATTTTCTCTAACCATTACGTGCCGTTATATCCCGTTCGACGACATCCTCCCTCGGAATCAATATCTGCCTACAATCCTTTCCGCAGAGGCTTCGAGAGAGAAAAAGACGTGGAATCCCCTGGGGGGGGGGGGGGGGGGCTTCTCTCGCGCGAAGAGGCAGCTGCTCGACGCGTCCGCCCCGCCCCCTCTTCCTCCCCCTCCCCCACCCACGCCTTCGCGCTCCTCGGGCGCAGCCGTTCTCCTCTGCGCCTCGCAATTCCCAGGATTTCCACGGCGCGTCTGCCCCGCTCGCGCTCGCGCCGCCGCCGCCGCCGCTGCGCCGGCCGGCCGGCCGGCCGGCCGGGTGGCGGGGGCGGAGGGGGCGAGGCGCCGCCCGCGAAGGTCGATTCGATTACCGCCGCGATCGCCTCGGCGCGCGCTCGTAATTGCGGGCCGGCCCCGCCCCCCCGCGGCACATAGCGCAGCACGAGCCTCGCCCGCCTCACCCGCCTCACGCGCTCCTACGCGGCTCATCTCGAGTGGTCCACGACGGCGCCTCGTCCGCGCTGGCGCGCTCCGGCAGGCACCTCACCCACTCCGTCCCTTCTCTGCTTTCCTGCTCTTTCGTCTCTCGACTCTCGTCTCTCCTCCCTCCTCTCTCCTATCCTCTCCTATTCTATCCTCTCCTCTCTCTCCTACGGCTCCTTAATTTTACTCCTATCCTCTAACGGCCCTTCTCATCCTTTATCTCCATTTTCTCCTCTTCTCTCCATTCGTCTGTCTTTTCACACCTGTCTTGTCCTCCCTGGTTTCCTCCATTGTCTCTTTTCCCTCACATTTTTCTTCTCTCTCCCTCTCATCAGTCTTATATTTCACTATTTTCACTCTCTCTCTCTCTCTCTCTCTCTCTCTCTCTTTCTTTCTCTCTCTCTCTTTCTGGTTTGCTCATTCATTTCTATATCCTCAAT
This sequence comes from Gryllus longicercus, assembly GCA_038098605.1. Classification (NCBI taxonomy): domain Eukaryota; kingdom Metazoa; phylum Arthropoda; class Insecta; order Orthoptera; family Gryllidae; genus Gryllus; species Gryllus longicercus. Next base: position 66,889 of record JAZDUA010001236.1, read on the forward strand.
CACATTTTGCCATTATCTGTCTCTCTCTTTTACTCCTTCCCTTCGCAGCACTTGAGCCCTCCCCCTCCTCGACACCCTCTTATCGACGTCCTCCCGTCTGCTTCACAGCCTCCTTCACAGCCACCTCTCGCCGCGGCGATCTGGTCCCGGGTTCCAAGAGGCAGCGCCCTGCCGGCGCTCTCCCCGTTCAGGCGCGTTCCGTCCTGCTGCCTGGCGTCTACCCTCTCCGCTTTCGCCGGTTGACTACGCCCATTTCTAACACGAGTCTCCGAGGATAAGTGGGGACTGGGTCGAGATGAAGAGCCGTAATAATTTTTCAAATGTTTGGGTCGTGTAAACAATCTTCCCACGATTTTGAGGGGAACAACGAGCAATTTATCAGCTAATTTCAGTTTACAACCTGAAGAGTGTAACCTTAGATTTTAGTATTATAGCATTATCATTGTTCGTCATCTCAATAGTGACACACATACTCACACACAATATATATATATATATATATATATATATATATATATATATATATATATATATATGAGAGAGAGAGAGAGAGAGACAGGGAGAGAATCAGAGAGAGAGAGAGACAGAGACAGGGAGAGAATCAGAGAGAGACAGAGAGAGAAACAGAGAAAGAGAGACACACACACACATTCGGAAGCTTATATTTTAGCTTATATTTACTAAATTATTTCAACCGTTCGTGGAGTTTTACAATAGCCAGGTCTTTAACTGAGATGGCGCCCTCTTAATTTATGTTTATATCCAGTAGCTTAATTCAACGATTCTCTTGTTCTTTTTTTTTTCTTTTTTCCCTTCTTAGGCAGCGTCGCCTGGGGGCGACCGCCTCCCTCGCCTCCCCTCAGCTCCTCCGCCGCTTTTCTCCCAAGTGCATCTCCTCCCAACTCCGAGTGGAGCGGGTCGTAGGGAGCGAGGTGGAATGCGAGCGCCGCCGCTTCTGGCGCATGCAAATGCACTCCCGAAGCACACTCAGCCGAACGCCCTGCAGCCCAAGCAACGCCAGAGGTACAGGTCGCTGTGTGCTCTGCGAATGTATCTAGGTGCTTCTTTCACGATAACACGAGGAAACAGACGGTACAGACGCTAATTATTATCATCATTATTAAATGGAAACAAAAGAAACACTTCGAAATTTAATTTCAAATGAAATAAATTCTTTTTAGAATTCTTAGTTAACTCTTATTAATTTTTTCCGTTTGTCTCTTGTCCTTCAGGGGGACTTATTTGCCCCAAACATGCTTTACTAAGACACTTGGCGAAAAGCAGGCATAGGAAGAGGAAACAGAATTGTACGACCTTAAGGAAAAGTAGTGTTTTCTGCAAGTTGGAAGTGAATTAAAAGTTTTTGTTGAATCAATTATTAAAGCCACTGTATCGAGCCAAATTATGCGTCTATACGTATGTACGTATTTCTCAATAATATAATAAATATATGTACGTTATTCAATAAGAGCATAATTGTAAAAAGGAGAAATGTATAACCTGGTCTCAGTAATTAGTAGGTAGTTCAACTCTGACAGTTCGTTAACATGCACTCTGTCGAGGAGCTTCCATAAATTGAACGGTCTGTGAAATGGATACCTACCATGCAAGCGTTCAGGAAAACTGGCACGAATCCATGGAATGCGATTTCTCGCGAAGACAAGATTTCAACCTGGTCAGCGGTAGAACAGCGGGCCTTCGAGAGCATCGAGCATAAAGTGCACGAGTAAACAGAGAGTGAGAAAAGAACGAAAGACGGAGAGGGAGGGAGGGAGGGAGAGAGAGAGAGAGAAAGAGAGAGACAGGCGAGGAAATAAAAATAAAAGAAGAAAATAAATTATTTATTATTTCTAAAATAAATCAGGAGAAGGGGAAGAAAATAGGATAAAATTATCACAAAAAAGGGAAAACGAAAGGGATAATAAAAAATTGAGAAAATGGACGAGGAAGATGTTTTGATTAATTAATGATTCCCGGAAGAAGTTTTGATTGATTAGTTATTCCCGGAAGAAGTTTTGATTGATTAGTGAATCCAACTGCGAAGGTCCAGTACGTGTAGTGTGTGTTTTCCTCGGGACGTCTCTCCTCCAGACAGCGAGTAAATTCGAGCTCGCTATCTAGCTAGCGTCGAAAAAAACGTCTAGCGCCGCTACTCGAACCTAGGACCTCCGGTCAGAGGAGGAACAAGTGGATGGGAAGAAAAGGAAAGTAAGAAAGGAACAAAAATAAAAATAGAAAGGTAGAGATCACCGCAGCGAGTACAATTATAGCGCCGGTATCGAAAAAGATAAAACAGAAAAGAAAGGTGCGATGGCGACGCGGAGCCGTTAGCCCCCGGCCACCGCTTCCTTTACGAGCGCTGTAAGCAACACTGCCCCCGCCCCCGGGCCCGCGTTGCGGAGCTGCCATCGTCATCGGCAACTTTTTGTTGGCTCAGCGGCTCCGGCGCCCAACACCGCTCGGGCGCGGGGGCGCAACGGGCCTGCGAGGTTTGAATCGCTCGCTATATTGGGAGCGATCAAAGCCTATTTATAGCGAAGGCCGCGTGTTCTCCCAGTGCAAGCCACGCCGGCGCGGTCAAGGGTTAGGCTTATCACCGCGAAGGCATTTCCGTTCCGCGCGCCTTACACACTTTCGTGCTACCACGCTTCTTTGGTTGGGTTTGTTGTTTATGTATGGCATAGGACTCTCACTTTTTTTTTAAATTTCAGCATTAGTATTTTCGGTTTACATAGCGATTCGATTGAAATTCGTCAAGCAGTGTAAATGATTATCATCATTATCAAATTTACGTGTAATTAAATTAAGTCATGTTTAAGAAAATATTTTTTACAAACTAACGTGATAAAACTTATTTAAATAGTAAATTAAGAATGCGAAAACACCCAGGAAAATGGAGTTTAGAAGTATTTAAATACCTTGAAATCCAAACTTTTGAGTAATTTGAATGAGTGAGTATTAGAGTTTTATGGTCATATCTAACAAAACGCTCAGAATGCAAAATGGATATGTGTTGCCACTCGATTATTAAATAGTAATGTGGCAACTTCGGTTACGTATTTTCACTTAATGCATGGGCGGATGCAAAGACGAATTTTGGGAGGGGAAATTCAAAATGTTTTGATCAAATGAGTCATATTACAGATTTAGAAATGCCCCAGGCTACACTCAACTCATGCTGGAAAAGAATAAAATCTTTTATTTTTTTAATGACTATCCGAATTTTTTTTTGCTTGAAAGTTTCCTGCCAAGTTAAAATTAATAGTTACCGAAAAATGGGGGGGGGGATTTCCCTTATTTTGCTCCCCGTGGATCCACGCCTGCTTAATGTTAATGTTTAAAATTAAAGTTGTGTTGTACACTATACGCCGGTACTCTGATTCAAAAATTCTTTTCAAAACTTCCCTCGATGCACATTGTGACCAACTGTTTTCTTTAAAAAATCATCGTTGCCTTTCCGCAACGTACAGGTGCGTCTTCTTCGCCGGAATTTGTCGAAACGAATAGTAGTTGTTACTGAATAATTCAAACCAACGCAGACCCCGACCATACTTACTCAAGACCGTGCAAGCACATTACCTCCCGGTTAAGTTACATACCATATTCTTCTATCGCTGGAGAATATAGTTCCCAGAATCTGCTTTGAGAATGCAAAGCAACGTGGGTTAGCATTACAGCGCGTCAGTTTTCTCAAAACGAGCACGATCGGTACGTAATGACGACAAATCATAATTCTCGGCGAGAGCAGCGCGGAGCCAGCGACCATGTACGCCTCGCAGCCGGGAACGTTCCGGAGGCTGCCATTATTTCGACACCAGCGAAGCGCATCGCCAGCGATTCGCGCAGCAGAGATTGCGACTCTCCCGCCCACCCCCATCCATTTCGAGAGAAGCATCGAGATGATCGGATGCAGGAGCGCCGCCAGGCACCGAAGAGTTCCGGACTACGTCACAGTCCCAGTAAAGACACAAAAGGAGAACTTCAAAGGCGATCGCGCATTTTGGAAAAGCGTTTCAAAGCATTAAATGTTTTTTATTACATCGTATTTTAGTTTTTTTCGCTAACACAGCGGGCTTCATATTACGTTAACTTCCACGAATTCCTCTCCGATCTTCATGAAAATATTTATTTATTATTTCATTTATTCATTTATTTTCTTATTATTATTTCATTTATTTATTATTTTATTGATGTATTTATTTACTGAAATTACCAGTTTCGTACTAAAATCCTGATCAATAACAAATTTCCAGAAGATACACTTGTTCAGTCTTCGAAGCTTCTCTTCTTTCTTGGTTCTTTTCTTCTGTCATTTCCAGCCATAGAATTACATCGAAACAGAATATACGAAAATTGGAAAAATGAAAATTAATTATTAGAAATTAACAAAGCCACAAATTTGCTTATTTTGCATTTTTTTGCAATTTTGCTTTTGTCGCAAATTTGCCGTGATATTTGTAAAGAAATATTGTTTACAAACATCATGGAAAATTTGCTATTTTGATGGCTTGTTTAAAAAAATTTCCGTAATTAAAGCAATGTATTTCATGCACACTTTTTCGTACAGTAGTTATTTTCCACTTTTTTTTGTGTGTGAAAAGAAAAATGACGCATTTCATTTGTTCGAATTTATGCGAGGCATCCGGCGTCGTGTTTTCTATTGGGCATCGAAATCCTTTAAGCTGCCTCTGCTTTGCTTCATGGAGCTTTTTGAGTCTACTGTAGATGGCGGAAAAACTTCGTATTTCCTCCGCTTTATAGGCGGAGATGACGCCTGCATTTGATTTGGGTAACATCTTCTCCCAGAGACATTTCTCTTTTGCTGACTTGACGACTCAATAGTAAAGAGGAAACTGGGATAAATCGAGTCATAAATTGCTTTTCCATATCATTCCACGCTTTTTTTCACTTTTTTTACGGATTAATATAAGGGTTTTTCAGGATTAAAAAAGCTGAATTGATTCATATAGTATTAAGAGTGATTCAAGAGCTTACGAAGATCTCAATTATTGTGTACTACGTAATCTATGTAATATTCCATTCTCTAAATATTCTAGATGTTTAACGGTATAATTTAATTTATCGTGAAACTGAAAAATCGGTATGGAAGTTTAGAATTTATCAAAAGGGCTGTGAATCAAATGGATAGAACATGGAATAGTTCATTAACGGCAATTTTGGATTGATTGATTAGTGATTCCGGGCGCGTAAACTGTTAAGGTCATTAGTTCCGTACGTGTACTGCATGTTTTTCTTCAACCGCTAAAGGTGGCGGTTATCTTCCCCTGGTGGATGGCGAGATCCGGTCCCGACCTACATCGGCTTGCGGGGATTTTCCTCAACCAGGTATCTCCCACCAGTGGGCCACCGCTCCAGCTCAAAGCTCCCGACACGTGTGATAGTGTAGTGCATGTAAGCAAGAATGTGCAAGTAAAGGGTGAGAAAAGGACAAGGAAGAGAAGGAAAGACCCCACGCGGTTCGTGGCCCATTTGTTAGAGTAAGAGTACTGCTCTGTGATTGGGAGGCGGCAGGTGGGAGATAACCGAACGGGAGTTAATGACCATAGCAGTTAACGCGTCTGGAGAAACTAAATAATAATTACTATATATTAATTATTACATATATATATATATATATATATGTAATAATTAATATTATGGCATGGTGTAGCGATTAGCGCATCGAACTGTTATTCCGAAGTTGGCGGGTTCAAACCCGATTTAAGGGCGAAAAAATCCTTCGTACGGCCTTCCTTCGGAGGGGAAGTTAAGTCGGCTGTCCCATGTTAGTAGATTTACTTGCATGTAAAAAGATCCTCAAGCCTAAATGACGCCTCTGAGCTAAATTCATATCGCCTGTTTCTCGCCCAAGAAATACCTCCTTTCTGCGCTAGTTGGTGAAAGGAACGTAGCGAAATTTGCGTGGTCAGACGGAAGAGCAGGCCTCATGGCCTGAGTCTCGCCACGTAAAATAACGCATTAACTCAATTCAATAATTCAATTCAATTATATACATAAAAGTAATTGATTAGTTGAAATAGGCGTTGGGAGCCCCCAGCACGTGCTTGGTCTGCTTGCGCACGAAAGCCCGCGTGTGTGAGTGGCTTCCGGCGGCGGGCGCGAGGTGCGCGGCGCGTGGGAACGGAGGCGTCAGCGGGGCGCGGCCACCTGAGCGCAGCACAGCGCAGCGCAGCGCGCCGCTGATGCACGCAGAGGATGCACGCGGAGCACAGGCGCTGCCCTTCGACCGAGAACGACGTCGAGTGGCTCTCACGCTCGGGAGTGGACGTACAACATTCGCGAAGGCGAAGGAAATCCTTGGGATTCAATTTACCTACTCCTGCCGCCTTGGGATTCGGGTTAATGACTATTTATGCCGCCTAAGTCGACTCCACGAGGGCTAGGAAATTTGGTCTTGCAATAAGCAAAATTGCCTAATATCAATAGGATAGCTTAAAAATAATAATTTTGTGTTATACGATAGAGGATACCTATTGTCATACACCAGATCTCGCTGATAAGAATCGACGTTTCAAGAATTTAGCTTTAAATCTTTGAATCCAATGAACTAGCAATAGAAAAAAACCATGCGCCGCGACTATCATATCACACTGCTCGGCACGGACAGTAATGACGAAAAACTCGGAATCTACAAGCACATACTGGTGCCTCCAGGGGACAGTGAAATCAGCTCTGGGTCCGAGGCGGGAGCTTAGTGACCGCAGAGGATCATACACATGCAAGTGCCAGGGGCGCGTGCGGCACCACGAACTGGCGATAACGCCCCTCACCGCATCACACACCCTCACCCCCCACCACGCCCCACTCTCCCCCTGCCCCACTCGCCCCCTCCCCGCGCCCGCCCCGCGCACCACTTATCGCCGGCCGGAGCCCCCGGAGTTCAAAGCAATAAACCATTTATAGCTGCCCGATCTTAACAAAGCCATTTATTCTTGAGCGTGGACGCTCCCGGGGCCACGCCCTCCGCGCCCCCTGGCCCGCCCCGCCTCGCCCCGCCTCACCCCATCCCTCCCCGCCCCGCCACACGCATATGACCTATCGCTGCCCGCGGGATCGCCTGATTTAACGTGCTTGATTTCCGATACAAAGAAACGTCATGCTTTTCGACTTGATTCTCGGGCATTGACGATGTGCCGCGAAATGAGTTAACACTTCGATTTCAAATTAATTAGTTTTATGGACTCGCAGGCTTCCGCGACCGGACTCATTACATTCTTGGGTGACCGAGAGACGCTGTGTCCGAGGCTGAGTTTCCTTTGTTTCGGTCGACTAGCTGTTACCTCCCTCAGGGCGTATTTCACCAGGAAAAAGAGAATCAAATGAATATTATGTTTGATCATTCTTCCAAGCTGGGCAAAAATTTCAGAATTGTTTATTTTGTGATCATTAATTCTCTTACCTTATGCTCTACGTATAATTCAGCTTTTAATGTTGATAAGAAGAGTAGGCATAAAGAGTCTAACGTCTCTTTTCTGGGTTCCAAGTCAGCATCAAGGTACATTTTGACGTTCCTTGTTCCTCATCTCACAAGAATTATGGTACAATTCACTTTTTCAACTTTTTTAAACAAAAAATGTACTATTAAATATATTAATACTTTTACAAAGATGAAAATTCAATGACACGTTTAAATACACTGACCATGATACGTTGAAATGCCTTTCTCAATATGCAACATGAAGAATGCGTATCAAATGTTTTTCTTTTCAGCAAACCTATTACAGTTACAGTATAAATATTTATTGGATTGATAGGTAGGTAGTTATATATTCAATACTTATTACTACATACAATCTTATCACTCATCACGAATCAGCCTTGTTTTCACAACATCATGAATTATTCAACAGCTTGAGTGCTGGTATGATGATGCAGATAAACCGAAGACCACCACAATTCTCATCAGCGCTTTCATATCATGCATCGCAACTACTAAAAGACGTTGGAGCGCATTAAAGAGAGAAAAATTAAACGAGAAACATTTCCGTCAGCTTGGGGCAGTCGCTTTTGAAAATATAACTCATTAGATGTCAAAGAGATGTGTACTGTGGAATGAGTTGCTTGCTCACACAGCCTTCATTCTTCGTCATGTTAACGAGTCTAATCCGGGTTTTGTAAGAGGCTTCATCCATATCGCATAGTCTGAACGAAAGAGAAACAAAATGGCGGATGGAGTGCTGTCAGCCAATTCCCCATCCTATCCCCCGTCGCAAAATTATCCGGCTTTGCCTCGGACCTGCCGGAAGGCAGTGAATTATTCTGTGAATTTTTGCTGAATACCATTTTGCTCTCCTGTATGCTGCGTATTATTAAGCTTAGTCGGAAAAATAAACTACACGGTTTCGAAGGAAACTGTAGGCCGGCTCAAAAGGGCTTGAAATGCGGTCTATAGAACAAGCGTGTAAAAGGGAATTAAAAATCAACATGGGCTCTTTGAAATGGAAGATACCATACAGCTTTCGTAAAAAAAATGAGAGGGCTTTTGTTTCAGCAAAACAATATTTTTTTTCTGCGGAAATTGTTTGCTTAATGAGAAAAATTTCTCTTCATCTCCACGTGCGAAGAGATGTTAGTGTTCTAATCTTTCGAGATAGCTCTATGTGGAGGTGCGCTTTCCCTACTGAACTAGTTTCGAGGGGAGCATACTCCTTTTTGGAAGGAAAAGTAGAAAAAATGTCAGCTTAGATTTCTGATGGTTATTATTTTGCATTTACTAAGCAGAATTTCTCATCTCAAGTTTCCCTTTAAACTTTTCCTCTGCTCACCGTTGTTAAGAAGAAAAGTATTGGAATCGGTCCAAACTTAGTATATATTTTGGAGTAAAAACCATTTTCAGGGTCTCTAAGACGAATAAAATATTTTTATCATGATGTGTTTATTGTTGAATGGAAGTGTCGCTCGATGGATGAGAGAACAGACGGACGGTTGGACAGACGGACGGTTGGACAGACGGACGGTTGGACAGACGGACGGTTGGACAGACGGACGGTTGGACAGACGGACGGTTGGACAGACGGACGGTTGGACAGACGGACGGTTGGACAGACGGACGGTTGGACAGACGGACGGTTGGACAGACGGACGGTTGGACAGACGGACGGTTGGACAGACGGACGGTTGGACAGACGGACGGTTGGACAGACGGACGGTTGGACAGACGGGCGGTTGGACAGACGGACGGTTGGACAGACGGACGGTTGGACAGACGGACGGTTGGACAGACGGACGGTTGGACAGACGGACGGTTGGACAGACGGACGGTTGGACAAACGGACGGTTGGACAGACGGACGGTTGGACAGACGGACGGTTGGACGGACGGACGGTTGGACAGACGGACGGTTGGACAGACGGACGGTTGGACAGACGGACGGTTGGACAGACGGACGGTTGGACAGACGGACGGTTGGACAGACGGACGGTTGGACAGACGGACGGTTGGACAGACGGACGGTTGGACAGACAAACGGTTGGACAGAGAAACGGTTGGACAGACAAACGGTTGGACAGACAAACGGTTGGACAGACAAACGGTTGGACAGACAAACGGTTGGACAGACAAACGGTTGGACAGACAAACGGTTGGACAGACAAACGGTTGGACAGACACACGGTTGGACAGACAAACGGTTGGACAGACTGATGGTTGGACAGATTGACGGTTGGACAGACGGATGGTTGGACAGACGGGCGGTTTAGCAGACGGACAGATGGAAAGTAGGGGGAGAGATGGATAAAGAAATGAATAGGGAGAAGGTGAAGGAACAGACTGACATGATGCTTTTGCGCGTTATCGTGCTGCAGTTATCGTGAGTTGTAGCTTACACGTCAGCAGTAAAGTCTGTTAGTTCAGTTCCAAAGATGAATAACATTGGCGCTGCCAGGAAGTAGACGGTTTGGTACTATCTGTACGTGCGGTAATGGGGATCTGTATTATCTGCTGAGTATTCGTGACTTAAAAGAAATTCTCTCGATTGAACGCCATCGGTTTCAGTCACCCAATCACAGTGTTAGTTTTATGGCTTTTTGCAAGATGAACAGTGCTTGTATAACTATTGAAATTTTTACATTTTCAGTTTATTTATTTAACGCCAAAAACATTAAAAACTACGTGATATACTATGGGGAGAAGTATATTCTGTGCGCGTTTTCTTAAATTCTAGGATTCCTTCCCTAACCCATAAACCAGTTGAATACTAAATACAAATGCAAAAATAGCATTTTTGGCAAGAATTGATAAGAGAAATTCGTTCCAGCGCAATAAAAACTATTGGCAAAGACATATCCAACATTTAACAGCATTAAATGCATTTAAAATTACATTGACACAAACGTTTATGAGATACCAACGCGCTGGCTGTGCCCAATTTACAGTTTTCTCAGGAAATTTGCACCCCCTGTCCTCTAGGAATTTGTCATTGCCCCACGACGCCCGTCACATGTGCGAAACCGACGAACACCTGATGGTCTACGTAGATATGCCTCAGGCCTTTCAGATGTTTACTACTATGAAGGTTCCGATGCCGTCTGCTTGCAGCCAATGGTTTGCCGCCGCCTATATTTAAGCATTGTGGCTCCCAGGTAGCAACACAGAGTAAACCACCAGACCCGCAGAAGGGAAAGATGCACGGATTATTCTCTCGTATCGGATTTGCAGTCAATGCAAGATAGTCGTGATGCGAATATGACTTACGACAGTAATTAGACGAATGTAAACATGCATTTTAGGTGTAACAAAATTTATTTGATGAGCGAAATTTCCTGGCATAGTGCAAACATGCTACAATTCGTACGAGACTTCGCTGCTTGTAATCATCAGTAACAAAAATTACACCTTTAAGAACTTTAACTTTAATATTTTTATTCACATAGAATTTAACAAAAAGGATTGTCGAGAACTTCAGTTATTTGTACAATTAACCAGGGCTACATATACTTCACAAATGCTACCCGAAATTATGCAGTCGCTTCATTTTCCTCTTTCTACATTATTTTTATATCAGCGCGTTGTCGATATACATACATGATTAACGTTAAAATGTAATTAGTTTTCGGCGACAATATTAAAGCAGGATTAACGATTCAGCGAATTACTCACCAAAATTATTGGCGTGCGACATTGATCATCTAACGTACCTGAAAAGCAAAGAAAAATTGGTCAACAAAGAGAAAACAATATTTTACACAAATATACTTTTATACATATAATCTTACCTAGCGGGCAATCATTTTCACTAGGACAATATAAAGGTGATGAAAGGAATGAAGTACGTGGGATTGAAAAAGGAATCACATGCGGTAGAACGTGCAGTTGGCGCGGATCCAAAACTGCTTAAAAAGATGGCACAGGATCTGACAAGAGTTTTTTTTTGGGGGGGGTGATCAAGTTGCAGATATAGGAAAATAAATCCTTAACAAACTATTCAAAATAAGTAATTATTTAGAAAATTAAAAAAAATACACACAAAAATATTAATCATTGTAAAATTCACGACCATGATGTAATGAGGGATGTAGTTCAACAGCCAAATCTCGTGCACTACATCTGTTATAAAAATATTATTACTACTATTATGACCCCTCGGCATGGACAGTATGCTAGATTTCCAAGCTGAGATCCCGGGTTCGATTCTCGGTCGAGGCAAAAATAGAACTGTAGCTTTCTAATACAATCCTCTAAGTTTGCATAGGTGTGATGAAAGAAAAGCTCAGGTAGGTTATGTATACGAGATGCAGTGGAGGGAATCCGTCGTAGGTGCCACATCGCTCCCTTCCCCCAGGCGAGAATAATAACTAGAAACGCGCCCGCGTCTGGGGACACCGATAGTTTTTTTGTTTTTGTTTTTTTAATTAATGCCTTATTTTACGTGGCGAGACTCGTAGTTGGCGGAAGTCGGATTAATGTGACCTTACCATGTCAAAACATACATTAATTATTATTATTATTATTATTATTATTATTATTATTATTATTATTATTATTATTATTATTGGCGTATAGACAATTACTAACCACGCTACACGATTAATGTGTGTAATTCTTCCAGAATCTGCTTTTCAGCTGTATCCCTCATTACGACAAGGTTGTTACGTCTTGAAGTGTGAATTATGAGATGAAAGGATGATGATGATGAGGGGTGAAGGGACAATATCAAATACGACAATGTCCACGCAGGACTCTAACATACAGCCTCCTCGACGTAGACGAGGGCTGCTGCAACCGTCTGCGCCACGGGGTAGACTTAATAATAATAATAATAATAATAATAATAATAATAATAATAATAATAATAATAATAATAATAATAATAATAATATATTATTATATTTATTACATAACAAAAACTACGCCTAGGTTCAAGAGCGTGTCTTTGCTTCCCCTTCCCCTCGAATCCATCCCTGGCGTCAGCTGAGAGCACGTTTAGACTCACGTAAGTTTAGAGCATTTTCTATCTAATTGCATGGGCGTATTTACTTAAACGAATTTTTAAGTCGAGCTCTACATATCCATCCCCCCTTTAGAGACGTTGATTTCCAGGCTTACGCGAAGGGCTGTGTAATTGAAATGGAGTACCCGTAGGCGAGCGCTGGCGCCGACGATCCGACGCGCAGACCGCCCGCCACGTTTCGCCGAACGCACTCGAGGGCGCGCCAGCCAACGCCAATCTGCACGGCAGCGCTGATAAGTTTACTCCATGTAAATTGCCTTTTCACGGAGCGAACCGCGAGCACGCATTTACATTCATGGGGAGAGAGGCGGAAACACGTAACCTCTATGGCGGAGCATCACTCGAGGAACGGATAACGACGGCTGGTAATGCACACAGCAACCCATTAAGCTTAAATAGGAAGCTCGTAAAGCATCTAAAATGCGTTGCTTGCTTTACAAAAGACTTACCTTTTGCAAGAGAAATATAATTTTGTAACTTTTTTGTAACGGTAAATTTCATTATTGCCTCAGAAATCAGCTTTCAATCTATCTTATTATTTTAAAAGGGAAGAATGTAATAAGCTAGTGGATGCTTTAAAATTAATGATACCTCAATATATTTTCCATCAATTAAGGAATATAATGCACATTTTCAATATTCA